>JARBWK010000011.1:47096759-47304020 GCA_030556195.1 Anolis apletophallus | reverse complement strand
TGTCAAGTCTATTTCCCAAACTCCACCAGTGTTCACATTTGGGCATATTGATATTCATGCCAAGTTTAATACAGATCCATCATTGTTTTGAGTTGACAGTGCTCTTGGGATGTAGGTGAACTACAACTCCAAAACTTAACGTCAATGCCCACCAAGTATTTTCTGTTGGTCATGGGAGTTCTGTGCCCCAAGTTTGGTTCAATTCCTCCATTGGTGGGGTTCAGAATGCTCTTTGATTGTAGGTGAACTATAAATCCCACCAACTACAACTCCCAAATGACAATTTCTCCCTCCAATCCCACCAGTATTCAAATTTGGGCATATTGGGTATATGTGCCAAATTTGGTCCAGTGAATGAAAATACATCCTGCATCTCAGATATTTACATTACGCTTCATAACAATAGCAAAATCACAGTTGTGAAGTAGCATTGAAATAATTATATGATTGGGGGTCACTACAACATGAGGAACTGTATTAAGGGGTCACAGCACTAGGGAGGTTGAGAACCACTGGTGTAGACTCATATAATGCACTTCAATGAACCGACCATATAATGCAGTTTCAAAGTGCATTGTAGGGCTGTGTAAATTGGGTCACTGTCTCCTTTGATTGTCCACAACTCCCTAGGACCCAAGCAAAGGGCCTCCTCAATAAATAATACTGGATCCTTTTAATTCAAAATACTAGGGATTGAACTGAGAATGTTCTTCAAGCAAAGCAGCCACTGGTCTATTCTACTGTCGTCCATCTCGGCTTTAAGCTCAGCTCTAATGCCTGTTTCTGAAAAGGTGAGAGAAATATCCTGAAAGCACTGAAGGGGACATTTCCCCTTGAAAACTGCCTTTACATTGGCTTTTGAGGTCTCTGTTTCCACATTGACTACGGTTTTTTCTTCTACCATTGTCTCTTGCACTATGTTCTGGTGTCTAACTTTAATTTCAACCTAAGCTTTCAGGAGAGAATTTATTTTAGACACTGGCTCAAAGAATTTACCAGCCAGAATACCCTGTTTCCCAGAAAATAAGACAGTATCTTATTTTAATTTTTGCCCCCAAAGATGAATTAGCTACTTCATCATACTAGAGGAAAAAATCTACTTAAGATCCAGCTTCTGCCTCCTGCAGAATTCTGGGGTTTGTGGTTTAGGGAGGAGCCTTTAACAGCTTCACTAAACTACAAACCCCAGAATTCTGTAAGAGGCAGAAACTGAATTTTAAGTGGATTTTTTTCTTTAGTGTGATGAAGTAATAGGTCTTATTTTCAGGGAAGGTCTTGTTTTTCCATGAAAAAGAATTCACATTTATTGTTGAACAAAATAATAATGATAAACATTTATTATATACTGTACAGTAGTCATCACAAGCCACCAGGGGAATCTCATGCCGAGACCAAGTTAACAGGTGCGGCTCAGGATATCATGGTTGCTGTGATGACCATGGGGCTGACTCAAGTAATATCTGGCCCCACTCATCAGGCGGGCCACATGTTGGACCTTGTTTTTATTGCGGACGGTGGGACAGTCAGAATGGAAGAGCAAAATATTCTTCCAGTGTCATGGTCTGATCATCACCTGATTTGTTTAAGCTTTGCCGTGACCTCTAACCTCCGCAGGGGTGGTGGACCCACTAAGATTCATTTTCATTTCAATTTATTATTTGATGAGTCGCTCTCCACCGGAGTGCTTCGAGCGACTTACACAGCAATAAAACAATAAGCATATCAACAATAAATCACAGTTTAAAAGCTTTGACGAAGAGCCAAGTTTTGAGAGTGGGAGAATGACCGTAATTCAGGTATAGCTCTAATGTATGGAGGTAAGGAGTTCCATAAGGTTGGGGCAAGAACCGAAAAGACCCTGCGTCTCGTCGAGTCCAGCCGAACCTCCCTGGGACCGGGAATAGACAAAAGGTTTTCTTGAGCTGATCTTGGTGGTCTCTGATGGCAGATATGTGAAAGACGCTCTCTGAGGTATTTCGGGCCTTGACCATGAATGGCATTAAAGGTCAGAACCAGTGTCTTATAGGTAGCCCAATGTTCTATTGGGAGCCAATGGAGGTGTTGTAGTACTGGAGCTATATGATGTCTCATTGGTGTCCGAGTGAGTAGTCTGGCAGCTGCGTTTTGGACCACCTGGATCTTCCGTGTCACTGAGAGAGGAGTACCAGCATTCAATGCATTACAATAATCCAGCCTTGAGGTAACTGTGGCGTGGATTACCGTTGAAAGGGCTTCTGTTGGAAGGTAGGAGGCCAGCTGCCTCGCCTGGCGGAGATGGAAAAAGGTCTGCTTACTGATGGTAGAAATCTGAGCTTCCATCGTCAACCGGGAATCCAGCAGGACACCGAGGCTCTTCACCGTAGCAGACGGGGCTAATGGTTCACCTTCAAAGGTGGGCAGAGGGCAGGCCAGTTCTAGGGACTGACCAGGCCATAGGATTTCAGTTTTGGCAGGGTTCACCTTGAGTCTGCTCATGCGCAGCCAGTAAACAGACCATCACAGTTGTTCCGAGTTGTTGGGGAGCGTCTCTGGCCTCCTGAGGTGGAGGGGCCTTCTGACAACTCGGCAACCCGGTGCAGCGATTTTGCGCACCATTTTATTTATTTATTTATTTATTTATTTATTATTGAGGCTTCTATGCCGCCGACTCCCGGGGGCTCGCGGCGGCTCACAAGAGCCAGGGGCATAAAACAAAGATTAAGAACATAAAACAATTGAACAATTAAAACAATAGCAGAACAATAGCGAAGCAGGCAATAAAACAAGTAGAGCAGCAACAGTTGCCACCACACAAAACCCAGAGCACGCGGGCCTACTCTCCAAAGGCCTGCCTATACAGATGGGTTTTGCAGGCCCGCCTAAATGGAAGTAAATCCCTCAGGGCTCTAGTTTCGGCCGGGAGGGCGTTCCACAACGTGGGGGCTATGACGGAGAACACCCTTCGGCGGGTAGATGTCAGGTGCGCCGACTTTGCAGATGGTATTTCCAGGAAGTTGGAATCCTCAGACCGTAGTGATCTCGGTGGGCAATAGGGGGTGAGACGGTCCCTCAGATACGCTGGCCCCAGACCGTATAAGGCCTTGCAGGTAAAGTTGCTCAGATACGTCTTGAGCTGGACTCTGGCTTGAATGCAGTACCAGATGAGGTAACCGAGGCATCTGTCTGTTCGATCTTATGGGATTCCTTTAGTTTAGTTCTTCTGGATGACGTGGAGGGGATCCTTGGGTCTGTGAGGGCAACCAAGTGCGCTCTGGATCCTTGCCCTTCCTGGCTTGTTGAGCTGGCTAGAGATGGGTTGTTGGATTGGTTTGTTGCCATAATAATGGCCTCTTTGGGCTAGGGGAAATTCCCGTCTTGGCTTTATTAGGCGGTGGTAAGACCTTTATTAAAAAGACCTCCCTTGGCCTAACGGTATGTAACAACTACAGACCAATTTCCAACCTCCCTTTTCTGGGTAAGGTTCCGGAGCGGGTGTTCACCTTGCAGCTCCAGGAATTCCTTGACACCAATTTTCTGGATCGTTCGCAGTCTGGCTTCAGGCCTGGGCACAGTACCAAGATGGCTTTGGTCGCCTTGGTGGATGACCTCCGCAGGGAACTGGCCAGGGGGAGTGTGACCCTGCTGGTTCTCTTGGACATCTCAGCGGCTTTCGATACCATTGATCATGATATCCTTCTGGGAAGACTTTCTGGGATGAGACTTGGAGGCACGGTTTTACTGTGGCTTCAGTCCTTCCTGGAGGGCTGTTCCCAGTCGGAGAAGCAGGAGACACCTGCTCGGACCTCTGGCCGTTGGCCTGTGGAGTCCCACAAGGATCTATTTTGTCCCCCATGCTATTCAACATCTACATGAAACCGCTGGGAGAGGTCATACGGAGTTTTGGAGCATGGTGCCACCTCTACGCAGATGACACCCAGCTCTACTACTCTTTTCCACCTGAATCCAAGGAAGCACCTCAGATGCTGGACCAGTGCCTGGCTGCTGTGTCGGTCTGCATGAGCACAAACAAACTAAAGATTAATCCCGATAAGACAGAGGTCTTCCAGGTCAGTCGTTCGCCTGACTGGGGTCTTGGGTGGCAACCTGTGCTGGAAGGGGTTGCACTCCCCCTGAAATCACAGGTCTGCAGTTTGGGGGTACTCCTGGACTCAGCGCTGATGCTTGATACACAGGTGTCGGTGGTGGCCTGGAGCACCTTTGCTCAATTAAAACTTGTGCGCCAACTGCGACCATACCTCGTGAAGTCGGATTTGGCCACGGTGGTCCAGGCCTTAGTTACCTCTAGATTGGATTACTGCAATGCACTCTATGTGGGGCTACCCTTGAAGACGGCCCAGAAACTACAACTCATCCAACGTTTGGCAGCCAGATTAATAACTGGGGCGAATTACAGGGAGCGGTCAACCCCCCTGTTGAAGGAGTTCCATTGGCTGCCATTTATTTTCCGGTCCCAATTCAAGGTACAGATCATCACCTATAAATCCCCAAACAGTTTGGGACCCGCCTACCTTCGTGACCGTATCTCCCTACATGAACCGGCTCGATCCCTTCGATCTTTGTGGGAGGTTCTCTTCTCACCCCTGCCATTGTCCCAATCCCGCCTCTTGGGAACAAGGGAGAGAGCCTTTTCCTCAGTGGCCCCCCGTCTATGGAATGCACTGCCTGGTGAGATTAGGCAAGCCCCTACTCTGGAGAGTTTCAAGAAGAATCTTAAGACCTGGCTTTTCTGCTGTGCCTTCGGAGATTAATTATATAGTCTCCTGCCATCATTCACCCTCAATAAATGCTTTGAGTGTACACCCTCTCCCCCTTTTATGAATGTCCTTTCTTGACCTCCTTTTGAAATAGTTCTCTCACACACACAAATAATGTGCCCAGATGCTATCTCACCCCCCTGTTTTATCCTTCTATTTTAATCTGTACATGTGGCCCACTCAGTGTCCCGTGTCATAAATGGTTTATTTTATGTTAATTTGATATTGGTTGTACTATTTTGTAGTTGATGTCTTATGTAACTGATTATGTTGTTTTTGGATTGCTTTTATTGCGTTGCTGTGTTGATGGCCTGGCCTCATGTAAGCCGGCCCAAGTCCTCGTTGGGGAGATGAGGCGGGGTATAAATAAAGTTTATTAGTATTTATTATTATTATTATCACAACAGACTTGCACAACAGGGACAGAGCGTATGGTATGGTGCAGGGGTGCTCACACTTTTTCAGCATGCGAGCTACTCTTAAAGCAACCAAGTCCAAAAATCTACCTGCCCCCGCCGCCGTACGCTCCCGCACGCTCCCGCCGTCGCGCACTCTTGCCACTGCACGTGCTCCTGCTGCTGTTTTCCACCCGCGTAGCGCTTCTTCCGCCTGCGGGGCATTGCAGGAAGGAGAAAGCACGAGGCGGGGCATCCAGAGGGAGCGCTTCGCCCTGCCTGTCTCTCCGGCAACAGAGGCTGCACAGCTGCTTCTGGACAAGAGAGAGGCAGGGCGCTTCCTCCAGAGGCCCCGCCTCATGCTTCCTTCTTCCTGCAATGCCCCGCAGGCGAAAGAAGCACCACGAGAGCGGAATCCAGCAGCAGGAGCGCACATGCGTGCGCAAGGCAGGAGCGCCCCATCCGGCTGGTGAGGCCCGAAGATCACCTGGAAGAGGGCCGAAGATCTACTAGTAGCTCCCGAGCTACCTAATGAGCACCTCTGGTATGGTGGCTTCCAACCACCAGGAGAAGCTCACCACAGCACACTCGTACAGCACAGCAGGGGCGGCATACAGTATGGCAGCAGGCGATGGGCCTCTTGATGCCTTGCCTACACATTTACAAGTGATGGCCATGGAAGGGAACATTGGGTTTGGCGGCAGTTGGCAGTCTTTATGTCTCGCATGCTGCTGTTCTGCAACCAACAGTGAAGGTAGGTGACAACAACGGCAGGCTAAAAAGAATCACACCTGCATGCTCTGGTGTTCTGTTCGGCAGGCATGCTTCCAAACAAAAAACATTGCTAGGTCTTATTTTTTGAGGAGGTCTTATATTCAGCAAAACTCCGATTAGGTCTTATTTTCAGAGGATGTCTTATTTTGGGGAAAACATGGTAGCTACTGTGCTGTTTGTAGAGTCTGAAAGTCTGACAAAACTACAGTGTTCGCTCACTTATTGAGGGTGTTACATTCCAGGACCACCCGCGAAAAGTGAAAATCCACAAAGTAGGGACACCACACACTTTTTTTTGCTAGCTACAAGGAAGAGGTTATAAGGTCATGATTTACATACTGTTTTGTGTGTCCTCTCTTTTTTAAATGATTGGTTGCCTCTCTCCCAAGGAGGAGGGTGAAACCCCCTTTCACACTCCATTGTTGCCAGGAGGCAAAAATCCGCGAAACAGCGAGTCCGCGAAAAGCTAACTGTGAAATAGCGAGGGAACACTGTAAGTATAATTTCCCTGCCTTTAGCCTTGAACGTAGCCAAAACCAGGCAGGCCTTAGAATTTCTACATGTCTCCAAAAGCTGCCAGGCTTTCCTTTGCACAACATGAACTTTGATCCAGATCCTGAATAATAATAATAATAATAATATTTTAATACCCTGCGACCATCTCCCCAACAGGTACTCGGGGCGGCTTACATGAGGCCAAGCCCAACAGCATATTACAATAAAATAAAAACCAAAACACAGCGACAACACAGTAAAATACATACAACATGTAAATACAATAAACAATATAAAATGCAAGACAAAATCATACACAATAAAATAACAATGAATAGTTTTGGGGTGGCTGAAAACCGGAGGGCTTTTCTTTTTTCGCAACCACCTTCAGGCTGAAAAGATAAACAGTTGTGAAGTTAGAATATGATTGAAACAGGTAGGAGGGAGAAGTCAGTTTGCAAATCATTTTCCTCCCCTTTTGCTCTGTGATTGTGGCTTTCTGGGCATCCTTTGAAGTGGTTCTTTCTACCTGTTAGACAAGAGCCTCATCTGAACTCCCTTTCAAAACATGGGAAGACCAGAAACCATTAGCTTCCGTCTCGAGGTCTCCCATCAAGTCTTTTTGGGTGTAGTCTACTTTACAAGCTTTGATAATTGCGTTTGTAGTCCTGAGGTGCTTGAGGTCAACCAAAGTGGGAGAGGAAACTGATATCTATACAGAGTTATGTCATTGGCTCCCTAACGGAGTATTCCCTACATTTAAATCAAGATCAGCACTGTCCCTATAATTGGGCAAAGTCAGGTGCCATATACACTGAGGCGTAGCAATTGTAGCCCTCCCAAAATCCTTCCTAGGTTTGCTCATCATCCTGTCCTTCACTCCTACATCAGCCTGCTGCTCTAAGATGAAGAACTTTCCACTCTTGCCAATGTTCCACTTTTATCACCTTACCTGTTAAATATATGCATAAAGCAGAATTAGATTCGGAAGAAGGAGATGTGAAAATTGGAGGAATGAATATCAGGAATGTAAGATACGAGGGCGGGTCAATAAGTCTGTGACTTTTTGAATGAAACACAGGTTTTTGGATAAAAAATAATTTTATTTTTCAACGTAGTCTCCTTTGAGCTCTATACACTTTGTCCAACGTTTCTCCAATATTTTTATCCCTTCCAAAAATATGATTTGTTGAGGTTTGTGAAATGATTTCATTGTTGGAGTCAAATCTCTTTCTGCCGAGCCATTTCTTCAGGTTTGGAAACAAGAAATAGTCACTCAGGGCTAAATCCGGAAAATAGGGCGGCTGAGGGAGCAATTAGTATCCCAATTCATGGATTGTTGCCATGGCAACTGCACATGTGTGCACCCCTTGCATTGTCCTTGTGCAAAAGAACTTTTTTCTTGGCCAAATGCGGTCGTTGTTGTTTTTTAATCCTCATTAAATCGACCCAATAAGTTGACATATTCGGCATTGATTGTTTTACCTTTTTGAAGGTAGTCAATGTAGTCGTGAAACCCACTGTTTTGACTGCTGTTTGGTCTCTGGTGTGTTGTGGTGGATCCATGTTTCGTCCATGGTTACGAAACGGCGCCAAAAACTCGTCCATATTGCG
This sequence comes from Anolis apletophallus, assembly GCA_030556195.1. Lineage (NCBI taxonomy): Eukaryota > Metazoa > Chordata > Lepidosauria > Squamata > Anolidae > Anolis > Anolis apletophallus. The sequence continues at coordinate 47,295,988 of JARBWK010000011.1, read as the reverse complement.
ATTGAACAACGCCAAACACTACTGCAAAATTGTCACAGGATTGCATTTGTGGTCGATTGTGAGCAAATGCGGCACCCATCTTGCGGAAAGCTTTCTCATACCCAAGTGATCATTTAAAATTGAAACCACTGAGCCATGTGAGATGCCTATCTCTCGCATTTTCCATCTCCGATCAGCCAACACCATATTGTGAATTTTTTCAATTGTTTTGGGTGTAGAGACCTCAATTGCGCATCCAGAATGTTCGGCATCTTCCATGCTTGTACGGCCACAACAAAATTCAATAAACCACTTTTTTACCATTGACATTGATGGTGCAGAGTCCCCATAGTATTTATCAAGCTTAGCCTTGGTTTGAGTGATGGTTTTTTCCTGCAAAAAATAATGCTGAATGAGCACACAAAATTTACTTTTTTCAATTTTCTCCTCAAATCATGCGGTAGTCTGTTATCAATGGCTGTCAAACACAAACTAAATGACGCAGCTTGTTCAAATTTTGACAGGAGTCAACAGACAGATGCCTGTTGACAGGAGCAGTGTTGCCCTTTCAGTTAAGAGGCGGGAAATTCAAAAAGTCACAGACCTATTGACCCGCCCTCGTATGCAGATGATACCATATTACTAGCAGAAAACAGGAAAGATTTGGAATGATTGCTGAAGAAAGCCAAGAAGGAAAGTGCAAAGTTGAATATTAAGCAAACAACAAAACTGCCCACAGATGATTTGTATAATGTTAAAGTTGGCAATGAATCCTCTGAAACTTTTCAAACCTTGGCTCAATCATTAATTGGGATGGAGATTATAATGAGTACATCAGAAGAAGCCTAGAGCTTGGATGGGCAGCTATGAAGGAACTATAGACAAGATCCTGAAGTTTCAAGATATTTATTTCAATGGTAAAGTGAGGATTGACCTTGCCACCATTTCCCCCTTTGTCCCAAGAGTAAAATATCAGGGATGAAGAACTATTTTTATTTATTTTATTTATTGCATTTCTATACCACTCTTCTCACTCCTGGGGAGACTCAGAGTGGTGTACAACATATCAAACTGGAAAAAAAAACCTCAATGCTAAACATACATATAAAAGCGATGCATGACATAACTAAATCAATGGAAACACAGAATGAACGAGTCAATATGTATCAAAAATAGTGATTCTATAATATCAAATAACAACAAGGTGAAAGACACTGACATACAAATAAACAGTGCGGCGCATACAAATCCAGAAGGTCAATTCCCATATAAACAATAGATGTAGCGCATACAGAGTTCTCAATGGTACCTGGGCGTTGGAAATGGAAATGTTTGTGCGGGCGAGGAGGTAGGCGGACGGGGGTGGGAGAGTCGATATCCTGGAGATAATGCGAAATCCAAAGTGTTCCCAAACCGCTGAAATTGCGGCTGCAGTGAAGTCACCGCCGCATGTAGTCCGTGCTCCGTAAAAAGCCCAATGGCCAGGAGCAAAAAAGGCGCACAATGCGCTATACCTTCCGTCGCAGCAACAAAGCAATCAATCCAACCGGAATGGACCAAGGGAATCCAGAGGTGTCAGTGGCATATCAACCAAGAGGAACGCCGGGCGCGGACTACATACGGCGATGACTTCACTGCAGCCGCGATTTCAGCGGTTTGGGAACTCTTTGGATTTCGCATTATCTCCAGGATATCGACTTTCCCACCCCCGTCCGCCTACCACCTCGCCCGCACAAACTTTCCATTTCCAACGCCCAGGTACCATTGGGAACTCTGTATGCGCTACATCTATTGTTTACATGGGGATTGACCTTCTGGATTTGTATGCGCCGCACTGTTTATTTGTATAGTGCACTGTCAGTGTCTTTCACCTTGTTATTTGATATTATAGAATCACTATTTTTGATACATATTGACTCGTTCATTCTGTGTTTCCAGTTATATCCTCTACAGCAGGGGTGCTCACGCTTTTTCAGCATGGGAGCTACTGATTAAAAAACCAAGTCCCAAAGATCACCTACCCAGAAATGTAAAACGTATAACTATTTTCTTATTTATTTATTTATTTATATTTATTATTCATTTGTATGTACCGCTCCTTCCAGCAGGCTCGGGGCGGTTTACATAAAATGAAGTTATAAAACATCAACATTTCAATTTAATAACAACAATATAAAACAGAGCATAAAAATACATCCAACCACCCCATTTCTCCCACACTGCCATATTACCACACATATTATCAGCCAGAAAGTAAGAAGAGAGGCTGTTGAACTGCAAGGCCATTTAATAGTCAGCAAGGTAAACAAAGGGACATGCGTAAATACATCCAACCACCCCATTTCTCCCACACTGCCATATTACCACACATATTATCAGCCAGAAAGTAAGAAGAGAGGCTGTTGAACTGCAAGGCCATTTAATAGTCAGCAAGGTAAACAAAGGGGCATGCAAAAGTACATCCAACCACCCCATTTCTCCCACATTTCCATATTCCCCAACATATATTTCTCAAGGAACAAAGCAAGCAGAGAGGCTTTGGAGCTAAAAGGCCATTTTTAAACATTAAAAATAAACAAAGAGACATGCCACAGAACAATCAAGCACCCACCCCAAAGTAAAAAGACCGACCTTTGAGATGCGGTAAGGAAATGACCCCAAACCGTCCTTCTTCTTCTCCTCCATCGTTGCTCCTATTTCCATGCCGCCAGCATGCATGCCACCTCCAAGAGCTCACGAGAAGTCCGAGAGGCAGAATGGGCGCTTCTGCGCATGCGCGCTGGGCCAGCCATGCATCACGTAATCCAGGCCCGCCCCCTTTGGTCTCCTACGACTCTGAGTGGCTGAAGAAGGATGGAGGGAGGAGGAGAAATCCAAAAGAGGGGGCCCATTCTACCTCTTGGACTCTGGAGCTTTTGGAGGCGGCGCGCGAGCAAGGAGCGGGGAGGAGCAACGATGGAGGACTTCTTTGCAGCGTGCAGAGGCGCGTGAAGAGGACCAACAGCAAAAAACCTGGTCAGGGGCCTGAAGATCACCAGGACGAGGCTCGAAGATCACCCTGGTGATCGAGATCACCATTCTGAGCACCCCCTGCTCTACAGTCTAGTGACTTGTGTTAGTATATTACCTAGAGCTTTGGCCTAGCTTCTTAGTCATAACTAAATCAATAGCATATAAATTAATTAAGACCATGAAAAACTATACAAATACACATGATAACATGAACATAAACATATTAAACATTGTACCAGTCCCATGGTTATCATTTAGCTGCTTCAGTAATACTATCACTTGCTGAATGCTTGCTTGCATAACCAAGTTTTGAGGGTTTTTTAACACCAGGAGGGACCGAACCAATTTTGCTGGGGAGGGAGTTTTACAGCTGAGAGGTCATCACCAAGAAGGCCCTGTCTCTCGTCACCACCAATCGCATCTGCGAAGGTGGTGGGACTGAGAGCAGGACCTCCCTGGCTGCTCTTAGCGTTCGAACTGGTTCATAAAGGAAGATACATTCAGATAGGTAAGCTGGACCGGAACAGTTTAAGAATGTATAGGCTAAAGCCAGCACTTTGAATTGTGCTCAGTAGCAGACTGGCAGTTGGTGGAGTTGACGCAGCAAGGTTGTATGCTCCCTGTATGCTGCTCCAGTAAGGAACCTGGCTGCCACCCGCTGGGGCTACCTGAAGCTTCCAAACAGTCTTCAAAGGGAACCCCATGAAATGAACACCAAGTTCCATCAGCACCAAGCAACATGGCTAGTGGATTCATGATGGAATTTCTGGTATTAACAATTTGGAAGGTGTCATTCTCTGCCGCTTGTCTTCACTGGTATCTGCTCCCAAGTTGTATGTACAAACTTACAATCCTTAAATAGGGACTAGAACAATTCCCAAAGGAAATGTTTTATGAATGACTACTGGCCTATATTCAAGTGCTTCATTTAACCTGTCCCCATTTTGGGGGGGGGGGGATTTGAGCACATGGAGAAGGGGAACAGTGGCAACTTTGGTCAGGAGGTCCTCTTTGTCTTCTCCTTATTTATACTGTAGTTTTGAACAAGGCTGCATTTGCACATTAGCAAATGATTGACTTTTTCAGGTAGATGGTTTGATTTGCAGCCATGGGAGGATGGGGAGATGAGTGTGTGTATATGCATATATGCTCACTCTCCCCTGAGCTCACCTCGTAATGACTGAACTTACCACTCTTGAACTATCTACTGTTAACCTACACAGGGAGTAGTTTTGGATGGCTGCCCATACATTCCCTCCACTCCCCTTCTTATTTGTTTTTTCCCCCTAGGGGCTATTACCACTTTTCCTCACTTCATATTTTTCTTATTTTTCCATTATTGTACGAATGCAACTGCACAATTTCTTCACTATGCTCAAATATGTTCTCTTGCTGCTATATTTCTATAGCAATAGAGTGCAACTCATTAAAAACAATGAAACGATTAAACAAAACAACAATGAAAGATTTGGTGAGAATGTGGCGCAGCTGGCTTGTGGCGCAGCTGGCTGGGTGTCAGCTGCATAAGATCTCTACTGACCAGAAGGTCATGAGTTCGAGGCCTGCCCGGGTTGAGGTGGGCTCTCGACCTATTGTGTAGCCTGTAGTCGACCTTTGCAACCCGAAAGACAGTTGCATCCGTCAAGTAGGAAATTAAGGTACCACTTAGTGGGGAGGCTAAATTTAACTGATTTATGAGGCCATAAAAAACATCTCCAGGAAACACGCTGAGGACTGAAGGAGTGCAACAGCTCCCCCTGGTGGCCAGATGTTAAATTGCCTCTGTCTTGTGTGTTTGTGTGTCTAAAACGTAATGTGTACATTGTAATCCGCCCTGAGTCCCCTGCGGGGTGAGAAGGGCGGAATAGAAATAAAGTAAATAAATAAATAAATCATGGCAACCCTGGGAAGGCTTAATCATCGGTGACATCCCAGTCTTTCCTTCCATATCCCCTCCTGAAAATGCAATAAGAAGAATCAAGTGGGTGTGTTATCAAAAATTAGATCCCAAAATTATGAATTATGAGAGGCGGCTTTATTGGGACATACAGCACACAACACACATTACGTTTTCCAGTTTGTTTTGTAATAACTTCTCATGAATTTCCCTGGAATATTGCCTCACTTTACCCTGGACTTCAATAAATGATTCCCCAATTATCATAATTTCTTCACAATACACTGGAGGACTCTGGGGGACACATACTGGGCTTGCGTAAGAACCCCTGGGTCCCTTTTCTTGTTTTATCTGATACGATTTGGGGTATCTCTGGGAACCCTTCCCCCAAACCGGACCCGCCCCTGCAACAGCCATTGAAACAGCCAATACCTTTAGCATCCCTTTGCTCTCCCGTTCTGATACCCATTGTATTAACCAGAGTTGAGATAACAAGACTCGCTCATTTCAGCCCATTATTGCTTGTATCGCCACATTCCTTTTCAATCAGTCCTTTCTCAGGGGTGGAGCAATAAACGGACACAATGGCAGTTTATTAAGTTTTCTTGCCACAACAAAGATCAACCAGTGATGATGTCAGATGGACCCCTAGACCAGTGATTTTCAACCTTTTTTGAGCCGCGGCACATTTTTTACATTTACAAAATCTTGGGGCACACCACCAACCAAAATGACACAAAATGACACTCTAACACAGTAATACATATAGTTAATATGTTTTTAAATGTATTTATACACTCACTTAGTGAGAAACCTGGGCCTGTTTCGATGAACACAAAATAGATATCCTGGCAGGAATGGTAGAAAGACACACACGTCTGTGTCATAATTTTTGTCCAGGGCCCTGTTCGGCATTTGCATTTTCCCTTCTCAGAAACTTCTCCATCACTGTCACTCGCTTGTCTTGCCGTGATCCCAAATTGCCATTGTCACTTGACGCGCAACTGCAGCAATAACTCTGACTTTGTTTACTTAGCCGCGTCTGAGCGAATCCAAGATAGCGCGACCATAGCATTCTCGCGTCACTTCTTAGGTGACGCGAGAGTGCTATGGTTCCATTTCTTAAAGAGACAGATGCACCTTATAGCCCTGCTCTGATTTGCGTGATTTCATGTGATTTTATGTGTTTTTATGTGTTTTTATGTGATTGTAATTGGTAGGATTGTTTTATGGTATTTTAGGATATTTTAGGATGTTTTAAAATCTTGATGTGTTTTTATATGCTTGGAAACCGCCCTGAGCCTTGGGAAGGGCGGCTTAGCAAATCGAAATAATAAATAAATAAATAAATATATGAATGAAGTTTGAAAATAATTACCCACGGCGCACCTGATGATCTCTCACAGCACACTAGTGTTCTGCGGCACACTGGTTGAAAATCACTGCCCTAGACCTATCAAGAGCTGGCACAGGAGGCTTTAATAGTTGTCAAAATACAATAAATAGGATATGTATTATCTATTGTTTTGTATTGTATTGACAGATTTTGTATTTTTTGTATTGTTTGTATTGACAGTTTTTTGGAGTGCTTTCTCTGCTGACATCCTCTCTAGCCATTGAGAATAAAGCCTCTGATTTTGCCTTTTGCCGCTCTATGTCTTAACTGGTTCTTTGGGCCCTGAACCTGAGATTTTAGTGCAAATGAAATTACATACCAGGAGAGTGAATAGGACAAAGTCTTGGGTACCATACCCCATACCCCAAATATATCCATCGGGTCCCTAAATCAAGATACTTGTGAAAGAACAATATTGTGCTAACAAATGGGCAATTTTTAGTTGCTAAAAACTAGGAATTACACCAGAAGGAAACAAAACAGCAGCAAAGTCATGCTAAAATGGCTCCATGTTTACTGGTAATAACCCACCTATGTTCCAGTATAAAAGTCTTGTGTGCTACAAACACTGTGACCTGCTATTTATGCAAATTTACATAACATTTTGCAATTTTGCTCCCCCAAAAAAAACCCTCTGTTGTCAATGTCTCCCAGCTAATGCTGGAAGTGTTCCAGAAAGGGAGAAAAGGCAAACACATGATCCTTTTGATGAGCGGCTTGTGTTCTTACCACTGGACACACAGATGAATCAACTGGATTCAAGACAAAGATCAAGCATGCAAACTTCAAACAAGGGAATGGCATGAGATCTCCACATCTTTGGTGCCCACGGCACAAAGGCTTGTTGGGGCACTTCTGAGTAATTTTGTTAGTTATTATATTTTGTTACAAAAAGAAATAAGAATCCCAAGATCTGAAAGCTTTGAGTGAAGCTAGATTGCTCTTTTGAGCAAGAACGGTGGAAGCCAGTGCACGTCTGTCTGGCAGATGGGGTTGATTTTCCTTTGGCATCTTACCCCCACAGCCCTGGCATATGAGGGATCTGGAGGTAGATTTTAGAGGGGGAAATCTGCCAGAGATCTAAGGGGAATGTTGTGAATCCCAGATCGGTAGCTTTGGGCTCCAACTTAAATGATGCCCTTTGAAGGACTCTAGTGCCACTGTCCTCACATAAGGGTGGGTTCCCCAACCAGCTTACAGTGCTGTTGACCAATGCATGGTAAGAGGCTATTTATAGCCTAGGAGCTGAATTTTGCTCTGCAACCACGGAGTTGATGCAAAAAGCTTCAGCTGTGTTGTGTGGACATGCAAGGCTGTAGCAAATGGGGTTTGAAACTTTTTAAAAGCAAATCATGAAGATTAGGACCATACACTAAATAATTTAAATTATATAGTTCATTCAATCTATTATATAAAGGAGGTCCCGTCATCGAATGACTGACAGAGACAGAGAAACCTTCCAAGGCAGAGACACCAAACTTGCCAACACAAATAGGCCTCAGGCAAGGAAGGTTTTTAGCAAAGAACACCCCCCCCCCCAAACCTAGAAGGCGCCCAAAACAACGATACAAAAAACCCTACATTTCCCAGCATCCTCTGCGACAGCCAGCCAAACCTATTGGCCAACATCAGTTACCATAGTAACGGTGGGCAAAGCCACTTAGAATGCTGAGTGATTTCAGTTGAGGGTTAAACTGCCATGGTCAAGATCTAGGAGGGAGACAAATAGGGCACCAGGGACACAGGCACCACTGACAAACACATACCAACAGAATAACACAAAAGTAATACCTACACACAACAAAATACGCACATAACACAACCTTGCATCTACTGCTCAACCCATTTGTATGCCATTCCTTCCTTCCACACAGGCATAAGCTGACCCAAAAGACAAGCCATGCCTTCTAAAAAGAACAGCATCGGACAACACACTCGCAACGCTACATACATCACACAAAAAAGGGCAGAACAAACGCCAGAACAGAAAGACACTGCACTACACTAGCTTTTGCCATCACCATAAACAAGGCTCAAGGACAAACACTACAAATCTGTGGCATAGACCTTGACACAGAATGCTTCTCCCACAGACAACTCTACGTAGCGTGCTCCAGAGTTGGGAAACCACAGAACCTCTACATCAACACAGCAGATGGAAAGACAAAAAACATTGTATATCCACAAGCTCTGCAGAACGCCAGGAACACCACACACCGACAACTCCACAGGACTTCAACATCCCACCCACCAGAACAACCCACAACGACACAGCCATGACCCCACCAAGACCATAAGTAACATCAATTCCAACCCTTACATACTCAGACTTTCTCGCATCTCCTAAATAGGGCACAGCAACGCGTGCCGGGTACAGCTAGTATTTGTATATAGACTTAAGTAAAGGTCAAGGTTTTCCCTGACATTAAGTCTAGTTGTGTCTTCATTTCTAAGTCGAGGAGCCCGCGTTGTCCGTAGACACCTCTAAGGTCATTTATTTATTCATTTACTTATTTGTCACGTTTCTGCCCTATACAACACGCAAACCCTCTCACAAATTAACCATACAATTGCAGTCTCAGCGTCACTGAAATCAGGGTCATCATTCCGGTTTAAATCTTTATATTTCAAGGTGGTCTCAAACAGCCAGGTCTTGACTTTCTTGTGAAATGTCAGGAGGGAGGGGGCCAATCTGATGTCTCTAGGGAGGGCGTTCCAAAGCTGAGGAGCCACCACTGAAAAGGCCCTGTCTCTTGTCCCCGCCAGTCGCGCCTGCGAAGAAGGCGGGACTGAGAGCAGGGCCTCTTTATGACTGCATGGAGTGCCGTTACTTTCCCACCAAAGCGGTACCTATTGATCTACTCTCATTTGCATGTTTTCAAACTGCTGGGTTGGCAGAAGCTGAGGCCGACAGCAGGAGCTCACCCTGCTTCCTGGATTTGAACTGCCAACCTTTTGGTCAGCAAGTTCAGCAGCTCAGTGGTTTAACCTGCTGCACCACCAAGGGGCCCTGTTATATAGACTTAATTAAATCAAATTTCTATTTTAGTTACAAAGTTTCAAATCTGAAAATAGCTGAAAATGACTGTTAATTGGTAATTTATAGTTACAAAAGAATATCACAACATCTGTTGGAAACGCTTGAAAACTGTGCCAATACACTTTGACAGAAATCAGGCTCCAGTGGACACTCAATAGTGAAAGTCCAAGTCAGTCTTTCTTGCCCCATTGCGCTTCTTATGTACGTTTTCAAACGTTTAAGAGTTGGAAACAACAGTTCATTTCTACCGGTTGACACTGACAATGTTGCAGAAACCTGAAGAAGTTTCTTCACATCCATCACAGACAAGATATGATTCCAGTGCATTTGATGGTTTTTCTGCAGGTGTAATCTCTTTCCGTTTTCTACACCACACGTCAATTTTTTCCATCCCACCCCAAACCAGGCAGTTGGCCACATAATTAAGATGTATACTTCCAATAGTGTGTTTGTGCCTTGCTCAAAGGCCAAGAGAGTATGACTGCACAGCTTCCAGAACAGACCAGATTGGATGCCTTTTAGTTTGTTAGGCCAGTGTTTTTCAACCTTTTTTTGAGCCGCGGCACATTTTTTACATTTACAAAACCCTGGGGCACACCACTAACCAAAATGACACAAGACTAGATGTCCCTTGATGGTGTCTGTACTATGATTATAAACAGCAGTTCTTAATTGGTTTTGTCATTAAAAAAACATGGCAAAAGTTTGTTACACTGCAAAAACTTTGTCTTTGCTCAAGGGACATCATTCTATAGCACAGTGTTTTTCAACCTTTTTTGAGCCGCGGCACACTTTTTACATTTACAAAATCCTGGGGTGAAGCAGCCAAAACAAGGAGTTATGGAACTCCAAGTACCAAGTTAACTTTACCAAGCTACCTGAACGTGCGGGTACAAGGATGAGGAAGAACACACGGCAACTGTGAAATAGGTGAAAATCAAAAGGATTTATTTCTGGCACCAGCTGGTGGGCTCTTGCCAGCAGAACACGCTGCAATCGGGGCAAAAGACCCCGTCACTTCCAATACAAAGACATTTATACCCCAATGGAGTCATTTCAGTTAAGCCCACCCCTTCTTCATGGATAAAAACAATCATAATTGGCTGGTGATTACTGTTGCTTACATGACATTTCATTAATCCAATAAACATTACATTTCTATTTGCATCACATCTCAAAGTTACACCTCTAAATGAGAACAATAGTCATTTCTGTTAGTTCTTTCTCACAGTACAGCTATCAATCCTGAGTCTCTGATGTTCCCTAATTTGAAACATTGACTTCCAGGCTCCGTGCCAGCAACGGAGGGGGTCAGACTCCCTGTCATGCGCAGTGCGTTCGTTATTCGCATTAAGTTCTCCCATAGCTCAAACTGTACTGTTCCACCCATCTAGCCTATGTTATCTCAAGTCAGGCACAGGGTGTATTAAAGCATCAATCACAGTGTTATTTTCACATTGCAAGTGCCTGTCTGATTCTTGGCACAGGAACCCGCATCTCAGAGCTAAACACGCATGTAGCATCACTCTCTGACTGTACTTTTTGCACGGAAAAGTACCAAACCCGCTTTAGGGGCACACCAAAATGACACAAAATGACACTCTAACACAGTAATACATATAGTTAATATGTTTTTAAATGTATTTATACACTCAGTGTGAAACCTGGGCCTGTTTCGATGAACACAACATAGATATCCTGGCAGGATTGCAGAAAGATACACACGAAGGTCTTGCTCAACAGCTGTCAGTCTCTCTCTGTGTTTAGTGGGCATTGACCTTGAGTTTTGGAGTTGTAGTTCACCTATATCCAGAGAGCACTGTGGACTCAAACAATGTTGGATCAGGACCAAACTTGGCATGAATACTCAATATGCCAAAATGTGAACACAGATGGAGTTTGGGGAAAATAGAACTTGACATTTGGGAGTTACAGTTTCTGGGATTTATAGTTAACACATAATCAAAGAGCATCCTGAACTCTTGCAACAATGGAATTGAACCAAACTTGGCATATTGAACTTTCATTACCAACAGAAAGTACTGAAAGGGTTTGCTTGGGAATTGACCTTGAGTTTGGGAGTTTTAGTTCACCTACACCCAGAGAGCACTGTGGACTCAAACAATGTTATGTTATATTGTTGTTTGTTTTCTCTCCAGAATCACAATGTTGGAAGCAGGCTCACCACTTTAAGGTCCCTAAAACAGGCATGGGAAAACTTCGGTCCTCTGGGTGCTTTGGACTACAACTCCCACCATTCCTAACAGCCTGAGGCCCTTTCCTGCTTAAGTGGCTGAGGGGGGGAAGGAAAAGGGCCGGAGGCTGCTAGGAATGGTGGGAGTTGGAGTCCAAAACACCTGCAAGGTCCAAGTTTGCCCATGCCAGCTTTCGACAGAGACCTCTTCCTCCCCCTTCCCCTTCATGGCCTTTCTTCCCCCTCCGGCCGAACACTTACTTTTTCTTCTCCACTCGGGCTCCCTTCTTCCCAGCCTCGCTCTGCTCGCTTTGCTCACGCTGCCGTCTCTCTCTCTCATGCGTGCTCTCTCTCTCTCACTCTCTCGTGCTCTCTCTCTCTCTCATGCGCGCCTTTGGAGCGAGTTTGCACCTGCTGCGCTCTCCCCAAGCCTCCCGACTCCCAAGGAGACCTTCAGAGCACAGCGGAGCTTTCCAGCCAGTGGGAATGGGGACCTTGGAGGTGGCTTAAAGGGGGCGTAATTCCAAAGTGTGGCCTAGGGCACAAAAAAGTGTTAATCCGGGCCTGGGCCTTAAAAAAACACAACCTCCCAACCCATGCCTTAGGCTTTGCCTGCCAGTTATGAGAGGACCAACTTGTTTTCTTCCACTATATCGGCTATTGCTGCAAGTAATGACAATGTGAATAAATTGCCAAAAATTGCGTGAGATAGTCTAACTTGCAGGGTGAGGCCTCATAATGACCTCATCACACTGGAGCATGGATCCACTTTAAATCTGGTTCCTGCCTCCTGCAGAATGCTGGGGCTTGTAGTTTGGGGAGGGGCCTTTGAACGGCTCAGCCAGAGAGGTTTCGGCCTCACCAAACTACACACCACAGAATTCTGCAGGAGGCAGAAACCGGATTTAAAGTGGATCCATGCTCTAGTTAGACCAGCACATAGGAAGAAAAATGTTCTCTCGCCTCCTAATAGAGAAACGGATATGCTTGGGGCAAGAATGCTAGGGATGTTCTGAGCAACATAACAGATGAAGCTGATGACAGTTTACATCCTTACTAACCTGCCAACTGTTGTTTTGCAACTGTTGAGAGGTAGTATGGTTATTGAGAGGTCCCCGCAATGTCCCCTCAGTGGATGGGAAAGTGGCTTTGAATGGGTTACAAAGGCTCCTGGACATGCTTACCTTTCTCCAAAGGCGGGCATTGTACTCCTCTATAGCAGAAGTGCTTTAGGGGAGCAATTCCATCGTTCATATCACACACTCGATGGAGCAAGAGTTCTTTTGAAGTTGTTTTAATCCAGCACCTATCTCGTCCCAAAATGCCTTTCATCCTCGGCCAATGCTTCCACAGCAAAAGTGATTAAAGGGAAACACATTATGCTCTCTTGATGTGATTTTCTTCCTTTGCTGTTAACATCTTCTGTGGTAATGATTTCATAATGATACCAACCAAGTCATTGCAAAAAGACCTCACTCTGGGCAAGCCTGGACTGGTTGGCCATTGAGTTGAGTACACAAGAGTTGGGTTGGAAAGACAAACCTTTTGACAGGTAGAACCTTCCCTGAGTTTTACCATTGATGGAGGATCAGGGAGGGAGAACTAAGTTAAAATTGGATCTGTTCGGAGTGTTTTAGAAGGCAGTTCATGCAAACCCTGTCTCAGATTAAATGTGATTTATTTTGCCATTTAAAAAAGGAAATTACAAATATGACTATATGGCTTTTAACATTTTTTTTAAAATTTCTCAACCAATATCCAAAATAATAATTATCTATCTATCTACTGTATCTATCTATCTATGTATACAATAAAAGTCAGTGTTTGCGGGCGGTGGTGCAGAGGGAGGAATATGTGCCAGTGTTTCGATTGGCTGCCACTGTAGGATTATTTGCATAAAGGGCTCTGATTGGCCAGCCTCAGAACTCCAACATTCTACGGCCCCAGACAGAGGGGATTGGTTGCCACTGAAATGGTATTTGCATAAAGGACTCCGATTGGCCAACCACATTCCAACATTCTAAAGTGACACAGATGGAAAAGGAAAGGCCTCAGGCAGTCAGCCACTGCGGCCCACAGCAGTGACGGATCAGGACCAAACTTAGCAAACAGGGGCCCAATAGCCCACTTCACAACCTGGTGTGGTTTAGGGCAGGATGGGCCATGAATGATGGGATTTTCAGTACCTTCACCTCATTCACTTTCCAAACAACACTGTAGCCCCTATAAATCACAGACCAGGCCCAAACGGCCCCAGACAGAGGGGATTGGTTGCCACTGACATGGTATTTGCATAAAGGACTCCGATTGGCCATCCACATTCCAACATTCTAAGGTGACTCAGAGGAAAAAGGAAAGGCCTCAGGCGGTCAGACACTGCAGCCCACAACAGTGACGGATCAGTACAAAACTTGCCAAACAGGGGCCCAATGGCCCACTTCACAACACGACCCTCACCAAATGCCACAATTACAAATTACAATACAGAGCCCCCATGACCCACTCTACACCCTGATGCTGTTTCAAGGAGGATGGACCACAGATGATGGGACTTGAAATGCCTTCACTCACCTTCCGAGACCGCTGCAACCCTCATCCAAAGAATGATCAAGACCAAATATGACACACAGAGCCCCCATGACCCACTCTACATCCTGGTGCTGTTGGGAGGGGGATGGACCATGGCCAATGGGACTTGCAGTACCTTCACTAAGTTCCTGAGACTACTGCAAGCCACCTAAACATCTAATAGGAACCAACCTTGGCACACAATGCCTTCCTCAAATAACCCGGGCACCACCGGGTCCCCAAGCTAGTTTTAAATAAAACACATGAAAATAGAATGACAAAAAGCTAGACTTTTACAACTATGTAGTTGCTGGTTGAAGGATTTGGTGAATTGTAAAAAAAAAAAAAAGAGAGAGAGAACATTTCTGAGCTCCTAGTGCAACTGAACCACAATGACAGGGCTACACCTGTTCCTACAATGTCTGCTCAGATTTCAAGGAACAGGGAACAGACGTTGATGTGCAAAGGTGCATCTACATCTTCCCACTGGACTACCAGCCGAGAAGGACAGGGGTCAAGAAGATGTCTTGCTTACTCATCTGAGTAGTTTGTGCTCATCTGCAATACTGACCAACTGTAACCTATTCATGGAGTTGCTAGACACTCCATTGTGAGCTTCCACTATAAAAACACATATATGCTGGTTCTTATCTGTAGATTTTTTTCTTTTACCATTAAAAGCATCACAGTAAATTGCCGTTTTCTTGAACTGAAAACAGTGAAAACTGTTGTTGTGGTAGCCTTTGGTTAACTCTCCTGATCAAATTTCTGCAGTTTTCTATCAACAGCTTATAATAATAATAATAATACACTTTATTTATATTCCACTCTTCTCACCCCAAAGGGGACTCAGACTGGATTACATTACACATACAGCAGACAATCCCTGCCGGTTGACATACAATTACAATACAACAAGTACAATTTAGAAGGGTTTTTTCTTCTGGCTGTGTCACAGGGTGCGGTTGCTCCATTACATCATTACGTCACAAGGGGGTGCTGTTGCTTCATCCTCATGAAGGAGAGCCTCTGTTTCCGCATTCCACCTTCTGACAGCTGAACTTTCCTTTTATTCAGGCGTTGTAAATTTTTACTTTTTGTAAAAATCCTTCCCCGCTTAGCGGTCCCTATTTCGTCTATTCACAGGTGGGCTGTTTTCGAACTGTTAGGTGAACAGTGGACAGGGCTCACAGCTGGGTGTCCAGACCAGACCAGGAATCGAACATGCAAGCACAGCTGTTGTTACCGCTGTGCTACCTCTCCGGCCCATTCAACAGCTTACAATTTTGATGCCTTTCCCCTTTTTAGAGATATCCTCTCATCTCACAAGTATTTGTAGTATGACTCTTTTATCCATGGATTCAGTATCTCCTCAAAAGTGTTTGTAGTCCTCTCTAGGTTCTTCAGTGCAATTCTATGACATTCTTTCAGTCTACGTAGCAGGCACTTCTTTAAATCATAAAATTATTCACAATTCCAGGTATCTTTGGTGTGTGCCTTGGAATGTGTTTCCCCATGGATACAAGGGGTGCTATTTTGCTTTGTTAATTAATACAGTGCTAACTCCTAAATGCCCAAGTGAAAATTAGAATTTGTAAAAAAAAGACACAACTACCAAAGTAAAAGTGACCACCATGGTTATTTCCATCCACGTGTAAGATGAATGGTATGGTCCTACTTATTTTGTTCACGAGAAACATTACAGTACAATGTTTCCATTTTCTTTCCATCTTTCCATTTTCCTCTCTTTCATATCTTGGTGTTTCTCCTGCCCTCCATTCTCTAATCCAGTGTTTTTCAACCTTTTTTGAGCCATGGCACATTTTTTACATTTACAAAATCCTGGGGCACACCACCAACCAAAATGACACAAAATGACACTCTAACACAGTAATACATATAGTTAATATGTTTTTAAATGTATTTAAGAACATAAGAACATAAGAAGAGCCATGCTGAATCGGGCCTCAGCCCATCTAGTCCAGCATTCTGTGTCACACAGTGGCCCACTAGTTGTACACAGGGATCTCTAGCAGAAAGGAGGGCAAAACCCTCACCTGCTCGCGACCCCCCACAACCAGTACCCGGGGAAAACCCTGCCTGCCTCCATCAACACAGAGGTGGCACTTGGATGTCCATTTCAGTAACTACTGATTCCCTTGGTATCCATGAATCTGTCTAATCCTGCCTTGAAGCTGTCCAGGCTGACAGCTGTCACAACCTCCTCTGGAAGTGAGTTCCATAACCCAATGACCCTCTGGGTGAAGAAATATTTCCCTTTATTAGTCCTAACTTTCCTACCTTGGAGCTTTAGGGAGTGCCCCCTAGTCCTAGTGTTGTGTGACAGAGAAAATATTTTTTCTTTATTCACCTTTTCTATCCCATGCATGATTTTATACACTTCGATCAAGTCACCTCTTAAACGCCGTCTTTCAAGGCTGAAAAGACCAAGGCGTTGCAACCTGATTTCATAAGGGAGCTGCTCCATCCCTTGGATCATTTTTGTTGCCCTTCTTTGTACCTTTTCCAGTTCCGTTATATCCTTCTTGAGGTGCGGTGACCAGAATTGTACACAGTACTCCAGATGTGGCCTCACCATAGATTTGTGGAGAGGCAATACAACATTTGCCGACCTATTTTCGATTCCCTTCCTGATCATGCCAAGCATGATCACGCCAAGCATCATACACTCAGTGTGAAACCTGGACCTGTTTCGATGAACACAACATAGATATCCTGGCAGGAATGGCAGAAAGACACAAACTTCCCACACAGAACTCCCATAACCAAGAGAAAATACTATAAGGGTTTGGTGGGCATTGACCTTGGGTTTTGGAGTTGTAGTTCACCTATATCCAGAGAGCACTGTGGACTGAAACAATGTTGGATCAGGACCAAACTTGCCATGAATACTCAATATGCCCAAATGTGAACACAGATGGAGTTTGGGGAAAATAGACCTTGACATTTGGGAGTTACAGTTTCTGGGATTTATAGTTAACACACAATCAAAGAGCATCCCGAACTCTTGCAACAATGGAATTGAACCAAACTTGGCATATTGAACTCTCATTACCAACAGAAAGTACTGAAAGGGTTTGCTTGGGAATTGACAGAGACCTCTTCCTCCCCCTTCCCCTTTCCGCCCTTTCTTCCCCCTCCTGCCAAACACTTACTTTTTCTTCTACACTGCCGCTTCTGCCACCATTTTGATCCGAGGGGGCAGCGTGAGCGTGTTCAGGAGGGGAGGGGGGTGGGAGGAAGACATGACCCGTGCGGGCGCTACTGCGCAGACTCGCCCCAGAGCAAAGCGAGGGAAAGCGAGTAGAGCAAGGCTAGGAAGAAGGGAGCCCGAGTGGAGAAGAAAAAGTGTTTGGCAGGAGGGGGAAGAAAGGGTATTGGTGGTTCCAATTTCCCACGGCACACCTGATGATCACTCACGGCACACTAGTGTGCCACGGCACACTGGTTTGGAAACACTGCTCTAATCTATCTCTATTTTAGCTAACTATTACAGGAGTGTTGGAATGGGGAATTGTATTTGTTGTGTCTTTGTATACTTGTCTTTTTTGCTGTTGATATAGTCAGAAGCCTAATCAATAAAACATGTATCCATCTCTAATCACTAGTTATACCTGGTGAGAATTACAGAGAGTGGTCAACCCCCTGTTCATATAGCTGCACTGGCTGCCAATAAGTTTCCAGTCCCAATTCAAGGTGCAGGTTATCACCTACAAAGCCCGTATCAGTTTGGGACCTGGCTATCTTCGCGATCGCTACAAACTTCTTCCTCTACAAACTTGCGCGAGCTCTAAGATCTTATGGGGAGGCCCTCCTTTCACTCCCCCTTCTGTCACAAGCGTGGTTGGTGGGGATGAGGGAGAGGACCTTCTTGGTGGTGCCCCCACACTGGCTCTGGAACTCTCTCCAGAGGGAAGTTACATTGGCGCCCATCCTGTCCACTTTCCGTAAAGATCTAAAAATGCGGATGTTCCGCTGTGCCTTTGATTAAACAGTTCACTAGATCAGTGTTTTTCAACCTTTTTTTAGCCACGGCACATTTTTTACATTTACAAAATCCTGGGGCACACCACCAACCAAAATGACACAAAATGACGCTCTAACACAGTAATACATATAATTAATATGTTTTTAAATGTATTTATACACTCAGTGTTAAACCTGGGCCTGTTTCGATGAACACAACATATATATGATTTCCTCTCACATATTTATACATGGCTATCATGTCTTCTCTCAGCCTTCTCTTCTTCAGGCTAAACCTGCCCAGCTCTTCAAGCCGCTCCTCATAGGGCTTGTTCTCCAAACCTTTGTGGAATTTCACCCTGAGTGAAACTTGCTTCCATTTAACTATGGATGTCACGAAGCTGTTATAAACAGTTCCTTGGGGGGAGGGGGGGGGGAGGCAACTCTCGAAAAATCCAGTAAAATAGTAAATAAAAAAACACATTTCCAAGCGGAGAGGCTCAATTTGTTTCTTGGAAACCTGTGAGGGGGCTGCTAGGAGGGGCGAGAGTGCCAATTTTCCACGGCACACCTGATGATCACTCACGGCACTCTAGTGTGCTGGTTGGGAAACACTGCACTAGATAATTTTGCCCCCTACCCCACCCAAAAAAAAATCCATAACTCAATATCTGGCTCTTGCACCACTGATCCCTGCCCGTTAGATATATTGTTCTAATTTGCATTGCCCTTCTAGCCTTAATTTATCATCTTGCTCCTGCACTTTTTTCCATCAACCCTGTCCTTGCAACTCCATTGCACAAGCCCTTGACCCAGGCATGTAGCCAGGGGGCTAAGGAGCTTCAGCCCCCCGAAATTCTCAGGGTGGTCCGCGAAAAGGCCTTACTGGTACATTATTTAAACTGTTATGTTTATTCATATCATGATCTGATCACCATGCTCATTATATCCCACATTAATGAGGTTATTGGGATAACAATACAAAAGGTTTGCTAGGGTAGACCCTCTTCCACCCAGTCTCAGCCCCGAACCAAACTCAGCCCCCCCCCCCCGAATCAAAATCCTGGCTACGGCCCTGCCTTGACCGCTCAAGTTTAGTAATATGACTACTACCGGTATGTCAGGCTATTGACTGTTTGTTGATGGTTGTTTTATGTTGTTTTATGATGTTGCTTTCATTAATTGTACTGTGTTTATTTTAATCTATGTCTGACCGGGCTTGTCCCCATGTAAGCTGCCCTGGGTCCCTTTGGGGAGATTGGTGGTGGGATACAAAAATCAAGTTATTATTATTATAGTAGAAAGTGAGGAGGAGCTGAGGAGTCTTCTAACCAAGGTGAAAGAAAAAAGTGCAAAAGCTAGGTTGCAGTTAAATTTTAAAACAACCAAGATGATGGCAACCAGACTGATTGATAACTAGCAAAAAGAGGGAGAAAACGTGGAGGCAGCGACAGACTCTGTATTTCTTGGCACAAAGATTACTGCAGACGCAGACTACAGCCAGGAAATCAGAAGAAGTTTACTTCTTGGGAGGAAAGCAATGACTAATCCCGATAAAATAGTGAAGAGTAGAGACATCACACTGGCAATGAAGATCTGCATAGTTAAAGCAATAGTATTCCCTGTAGTAACCTATGGATGCGAGAGCTGAGGCTGAGAGAAGGAAGATTGACATTTTTGGACTATGGTGCTGGAGGAAAATTTTGAGAGTACCTTGGACCGCAAGATACGTTACAGTTGGTCAGTATTGCAGATGAGCACAAACTACTCAGTCCATCCTCCAGGAAAGAAAGCCCGACTGCTCATTGGAGGCAAGGATATTAGAGGCAAAGTTGAAATTACGCATTACGAGGCGAGGCATTACGCCCGTCACCATCTGTAAAAGGCCTAGGTGTCCATTTGGACCATCTGCTGTCAATGGAGACCCAAATCTCCACTATCAGCAGAATCACATTCTTCCATCTGCAACAGGCTAAGCGCTTGGTCCCCTATCTGTCCCGGAACGATCTAGCCATGGTAATCCAAGCCACGATCATCTCAAGACTTGACTACTGTAACGCTCTTTACATCGGCCTACCCATGACCGTGATCTGGAAACTTAAGCTGGTGCAGAATGCCGCAGCTCAGCTACTCGCGGGGGAGCCTGCGACGTGCCGTATTACTCCAATCCTGCAGGATCTGCACTGGCTCCCAATTGAATGCCGGATCACCTTCAAGGTGTTAGTTCTTACTTTCAAGGCTTTATATGGTCTGGGGCCAGTGCACCTACGGGATCACCTGATTCCATATAACCCCCCCCCCCCGAGATCACTACATTCAGAAGACTCGAACCTTCTAACTATCCCCAATGTAAAGTCTTTTCATCTGACCTCTACCAGACAGCGAGCTTTTTCCATCATTGCTCCTACGCTGTGGAACGCATTGCCTCCGGAGACACGGTCTCTGTGAAGCCTATATTCTTTTCGCAGAGCTTGCAAGACATTCCTTTTTAAGCAAGCTTTCGAATGCTTGTGGTTTGTGTCTAAGTTCCATTGCACTTGCAATTTTTTACTGTTTTATTGTATTTTATTCACCCCGTATTTGATTCATAATGTTGTAAACCGCCCTGAGCCGTTGGGAGTGGCGGTGTACAAATCTAATAAATAAATAAATAAATAAATAAATAAATAAATACTTTAGCCACATAATGAGAAGACAGGAAAGCTTGGAGAAGACAGTGATGCTGGGGACAATAGAAGTAAAAAGGAAGAGGGGCCGGCCAAAGGCAAGATGGATGGATGGTATCCTTGAAGTGACTGGCTTGACCTTGAAGGAGCTGGGGGTGGCGAAGGCCAACAGGGAACTCTGGCCTGGGCTTGTCCATGATGTTCCGAAGAGTCGGAAGTGACTGAACGAATAAACAACAACCAGAGAAATAATAATAAAAAATGTATGTAGGAGGGTATCATTGTGAATGGGCCTCATACAAGCCTTTGGGTCTGATGATCCAGCAGGTCAACCTTGTATTTTAGGGCCCTCTTTACTGTTTCAAAAAAAGATATGTTTTTATGCTTCTGCAGATCTCTCTTGGAAGGCTGAGATCTCCACGTCTGTATGGATAGCGCTCCTTTGGTCATCTTTGGGAGAACTAAGGCTGCTGCTACGATATATACGGTGGGGCCATTTCCCCATGAAGAAAAGTCAGATGAGGTCTTCCGTGTCTGCCTCCAGTTCCCACACTGCGATCCCCGTGATCACATGGCGCGAGGTGTGGCGGAAAGGATGGGTGCCTGAGAATCTTTGCTGCCTTGAAAGGGGACATTGTTGGTGGAGGGTGGGAAGAAAAGTTACGCTCACAATCCCATTACATACTAGTCGCATCTGATATTTTTCCCAGCATCAAAAGAACAGCAAATAGAATACGGTACAGGAAATATTGCATGCCTGCTTTGCCTTTAGATTTGCTGGGGAACAAGCTTCTACGCCCCTTCTGGTCAGCTTCAAGGAGTCTCTTGTTTCATCATACTGCCTTTTACGCAACAGTGAGCTTGTGAGGACTGCTGACGACAAAACGGTGTGCTGAACGCCCAAATTTAATATAACACATATAATATAAGCTTACTATAAAAGTGTTTTTACCTATTAATTAAAGCAAATCTGATTTCGATCTAACCCCAATTCAACTAAAATTAGTTGGGCGTAACTTCGTAGATCGGAACGGACAAGCTAGTGTCTTGGCTGTTGTTGTGCGCCTTCAACACCAGTAAGAGGTGTTGAAGGCACGCACACGGGTTGCTTGAACACCAGGAAAAGGATAGTGTGACATGATCAATTGGCTTTACTGAAAGGCCTAGAGGCATCTTCAAACTTGATTCTTGGAGCTTGAAGTCCTGATGAAATCAACTGCCTGCAGAGGTCACCCTAGGCTAGCGAGAAAGCCATTAAAGGCACCGAAAACATCTCTGGAGGCTTGTAAAGCTGTTTGCATTGCTTAACTTTACAATGCATTCAATATAAAATGCAGGAGAAGCTAACACAGTGAAATCTTGATTCCATGCCTAATATCAGTGATATCAATATTTCCTTTTTTCTTTTCTAAAGCTAGGATACATCCAAATGGTTAAACCACAGCATTTCAAACCCTTTCATTATGATGGCTTTTGCTTGCCTCAGGAGTTTTAGAAAGTGTAGTTTGAAGATCCTGGGAATTCTCTGCATAATTAATGCCGTTTGGTACCAACATTAACTGCCATGGCTCAAAGCTATGGAATCATGTGTGCTGTAGTTTTACAAGGACTTTAGCTTTTCCGCCAAAGAGTACTGGAGCCTCAGCAAACTACAACTCCCGTGATTCCATAGCATTGCACCACTATGGTTAAAGTGGTGTCAATCTGCATTGATTCTACAGGAGCCGTGGTGGTGCAATGGGCTAAATCTAATCCTGCAACCTCATGTTTTGGTGACCCCCAACCAGGCATGTAGCCAGGGGGGGGGCTAAGGGGGCTTCAGCCCCCCCCGAAATTCTCAGGGTGGTCCGTGAAAAGGCCTTACTGGTACATTATTTAAACGGTTATGTTTATTCATATCATGATCTGATCACCATGCTCATTATATCCCACACTAATGGGGTTATTGGGATAACAATACAAAAGGTTTGCTAGGGTAGACCCTCTTCCACCCAGTCTCAGCCCCCCCCCGAACCAAACTCAGCCCCGAATCAAAATCCTGGCTACGGCCCTGCCCCCAACCATAAAATTATTTTCATTGCTACTTCATAACTGTCATTTTGCTATTGTTATGAATTGTAAAATAAGTGTCTGATATTTATTTATTCAATTTTATATTCCACTCCTCCCTGCAGGCTCGGGGCGGATCACAGCATACAATAAAACATACAATAAAGCTAAAAAACAATAAAAAAGGAAGTAAGGTCAACCAATTTGAACAAATAATACAAAATGGGAGGGATGTAGAAGAGCATGAAAACTTGAAAGGAATAACTAGTAAAATATATAAGATAATAATTGAAATAAAGGAAGGGAAAACAAAAAATAACACCCTTAAGGAGATCTGGGAAGAAGACTTAGGGATAAAAATAAAAGGAAACAGAGTGGCAACAATTGTGGAGACAAAGACATCTTAAAAAATTATCAATAAGGATTAAAGAAAATTATTATAAATTAATATGGAAATGGTACCTTACACCAGCAAGAATGGCAAATATAAATAAAAACTACTCGAAAAACTGTTGGAGAGGATGCCAAGAAACAGGAACATACATACATATGTGGTGGCAATGTAAATATGTAAGCAAATTTTGGGCGAAAGTATTTAAAGAAATAGAAGATATAATGAATATTAAAATAGAAAGAAGTCCTAGTATAGCTTTATTATCATTATATAATAGTATACAATTGGAAAAAAAGGATAAAGATGCGATAACAAACCTATTAACAATAGCAAGACTGCTTATAGCAAGGAATTGGAAAAAAGAAATAAATATACAAATAGAGGAATGGTACAAGGAAGTATGGAAACTGGCAATAAATGACAAGTTAACATGTATATTAAAAGTAAAAAGAGGTATATGGAAACAAAGTGATTTTTATGAGGTATGGAGAAAATTTATTGAAAAAGGATTAGAAAAGGAAGAAGGAAGGTTACCTCCACAAGAAGAAATGAAATTTTGGACGAATGATATGTAAAAGCAATGGCTTGGGGGAGGGGGGGGGAGGGGAGCACAGTGGTGAGGGGTACAAAAATGTATAAGAAAAACATAATGGCAGATGCTAAAGATTGAAGTATTGTACCTAGAAATGAATAACATGAATCTGCTGTAAATAGACATTGTATAATATTGTGTTGATAATGATAAAACAATAAAAATATTTATTAAAAAAAACATACAATAAAAACATACAATAAAAACACAGAGCATACATGCATGATGTATTTACATTCACTGGACCAAATTTGGAACAAATACCTGATATGCCCGCATTTGTATACTCACGGGGTTGGTGGGGGTGAGATTGATTTTGTTATTTGGTAGTTGTAGTTGCTGGGATTTATAGTTCACCTACAATCAAGGAGCATTCTGAACCCCACCAACAATTGAATTGAACCAGACTTGGCACACAGAACTCCCATGACCAACAGAAAATACTGTAAGGGTTTGGTGGGCATTGACATTGAGTTTTGGAGTTGTAGTTCACCTATATCCAGAGCTCACTGTGGACTCAAACAATGATGGATCTGTACCAAACTTGGCACGAATACTCAATATGCCCAAATGTGAACACTGGTGGAGTTTGGGGAAAATAGATCTTGACATTTGGGAGTAGTAGTTGGTGGGATTTATAGTCCATCTATAATCAAAGAGCATTCTGAACCCCACCAAGGATAGAATTGGGACAAACTTCCCACAGAGAACCCCCATGACCAACAGAAAATACTGTGGCAACCCCTCTGACACCCCCTCACGATCCCCCCAGGAGTCCTGACCCCCAGGTTGAGAAACACTGGGTTAAACCCTGGTGCTGCTGAACTGTTGACTTAAAGGTTGGCTGAACTGCTGATCTGAAGGTCGGCAGTTCGAATCTGTGAGATGGGATGTGCTCCTTTCTGTCAACTCCAGTTCTGCCAACCTAGCAGTTCGAAAACATGCAAATGTGAGTAGATAAATAGGTACCACTTCGTCTTCAAGCAATCTTGCTGGCCACAAAACCAGGAGGTGCCAATGCAGGCTCCTCTGCTTGAAAATAGAGGAAAGCACCCCCACAGAGCCAGAGATGAGCACTGCCTCCAAAGCCAGAAATGAAAAGAGAGGCCTCTGTCTTTGTTTGTGTTTGTGTGTCTCATTGTATATGATTGTAAAGGTGTTGAATGTTTGCCTATGTATATAAAATGCTGTAATTTGCTCTGAGTCCCCTAGGGGAGAAGAGCAAAATATAAATAAAGTGTATTATTATTATTATTATTATTATTATTATAGATGTCATAAGGAAGAGGGAGCAGGTTTGCTTTCTGCTGCACTGGAGACTAGGGACGTTTCCAGACAGCACTAAATCACGGGGCAAAAAATCTCGGGAATTCAGAAGAGGTCCTCATACAGACCTGTTGGTCCCAGAGATTTCTGCCTCTGTTGTTGTCAAGACTCGATGCTTTGTTGCGAGGTGTAGAGGCTTCCAAGAGATGTGGGACTTCTGCCGGAAACTTCAAATTTTTTTAAAATCTTCTCTACCAAATAGCGTTAGTGGCAGAAAAGGTTAAAAACCTTGTTAAACTGCTACTGCCATTATTCCATAGCACTGAACTATGGCAGTTAAAGTGGTGTCAAACTGCATTAATTCCACAGTGTAGATGTACCCTTAGACATAAATGTAATTTCTACATTTCTACATTACAATAAAAAAATATCAAAAACTTGTGTCATCTTTATCAAAAACTGTAACATTCCTTTTATGGTTTGAACTAAAAAACAATTTGCAATAAGATATTTCCATCGAAACTACTTTCCTTTTTTTTTTAAAAAAACAAACCCCCAGCTAAGTGATTAAAGATTTTGAGAATAATCTTTGCACCATGTTCTAAGATATCCATCTGTAATTTCCGTTTATAAAAATTCGGCATTGTGTGCAAAAGAACCCTCATTGTCCCAAAAGAAAGCCTTTGTTGTCTTAGGTTTTCGCTACAAGGGATCTACAAGGGTTATCCAGAAAGTAAGGTTACAAGGCACGTAGCTCTTGCGGGGAATTTTCTTGGGGGAAGTTGGTATCACTGCCGTGTAGCAGGAAGCCAGCAGAAGTGAACGAGCAGTGCCAGTCGTCAGGAGCTCATCGACTGGCGTTGTGGTGAAGGTTAGAGGTGAGTGTCCTCATTCCATTTCCCTCCAAGTGTGACGTTCATACTGTCATATGCTACCTAAATGCTCTAAGGGGTCTGGAGTCCATCTCGAGACTAGATTACTGTAACGCACTTTACGTTGGCCTTCCTCTGTCGGTGACCCGGAGGCTCAGGCTGGTGCAGAACACTGCCGCCCGGCTCCTGTCTGGCTCCCCAGCAGGTTGCTGCATAACACCTATATTGCAGGATCTGCACTGGCTGCCGATTGAGCACCGGATTACCTTCAAAGTGTTGGTACTTACCTTTAAGGCCTTACACGGCCTGGGGCCAGCGTATCTAAGGGAACGTCTCACCCCATATTGCCCTCTGAGATCACTGCGGTCGGAGGATTCTAACCTCCTAGAGGTGCCCGCGGTGAAACTGGCCAGGTTGACATCAACTCGCCGGAGGGCGTTCTTCGTTATAGCACCTGTGCTGTGGAAGGCCCTCCCGGCTGAAACACGGGCCATGAGTGACCTCCTCCCATTCAGACGGGCCTGTAAAACCCACCTCTTTAAACAGGCTTTTAATGGGTAGGCCTGGCTCACCCGCTGCCATTAAGCCCCAGCTCTTAGTACATGTTGTACTATTGTTTTAATTAACTCTGTTTAATTTGTTTTTATTGCTGCTATTGTTTTTAACTGTTCTCGACTGTGTATTGTTGTGCCTTATGCTACTGTGAGCCGCCGCGAGCCCTTGGGAGTTCGGCGGCATAGAAGCTGAAATAAATAAATAAATAAATAAATAAATGCTAAAGGCATGAACGCCGCTGTGATTCATTGCAAAATCATTTCAGTTTATGGAGAGGACGTAATGTCAAGACAGCATATGACAAAATGAATACGGAATATATTGTGAGGCCATGAAGAAATTTCACAGAGCCATCCAAAACAAACATCGTGGGATGCTGACAGCGGGAATCTGTCTCCTTCATGACAATGCGCGTCTGCACACTGCTCATGCAACACAAGAGTGGTTGACTTCCTTTGGTTGGGATGTTTGAAGCCACCCCTCTCACAGCCCTGTTCTCGCACCCAGTGACTATTATCTGTTCATTAAAGCGAAGGAACACCTGGGTGGAAAACACTTTTCCAAGGAGGAGGAGGTGAAAATCGAAGTGACGAACTGGCTGAAATAGATGGAGAGAGACTCCTATGACACAGGCATCAAAAATCTCGTTGCATGGATGACAAAATGTATTGAACATAAGGTATTACATTATGGAAAAATAATGTAATTCCTATGCCACAATCTATGTAAGTTTTATTAAAATATGTTCATTCTTTGTATTAAAAAATATCTTGTAACCTTACTTTCCGGATATCCCTCATAGAACATCAACAATCTGTGGAAGCTTCCTTGCAAACAGAAGAGATTAAATCAATTATTGAATCTATGAGAAATGGAAAAGCCCCAGGGCCAGTTGGTTTTCCTGTTGAATAAAACATATTCATATCACTTGCTTGCCAGACTTTTCTGTTTGTTCCACAATCCTTTTTAGTCAAGCGTCTTTCCAACTTCTTTTTATTAAGCTTTTTATCTCTGTTATTCCTAAACTATGCAACAATTATATTAGCGTGCAAACTATATATCTCTCTTTATTAAGCCCTGATGTTAAAGCACAAGGGACAGTATTGGTAAACAAGCTACAATATATAATAATCCAGCCCCATTAGATTTTATCAATCACAGGAAGGAAAGTGACAATTTAAAACTAATTACAAATTTGATTGCTTTTACTACTAGATCTTTCAAGAATTTGGTTTTCCAGCAGAATTTTTTTTAAAAAAACCTGAATTGGAATCATCCGAGATCTAGCCGATCACCTGTCAAAAACAACAGGTCAAAATAATTATTTAGAAATAATAGTTTATTCCTGAAATGTCTAATTTACTAAGGTACAAGAGGCATATTTCCACCTCATTTTGTAACCTCCCTAAAACCAAATTAAGTAGAGGACTGTAGGCCCAGAATGAACTGGATATATTGCAAGTGACCAACCTCATAAGGTTGCTAAGGAAGAAGGGGTAGAAAAGAGCTACACTCAGGCACATGAACACATGCAGACCAACAACTGTAGACCCACAAGTTGTAAACCAGGAAACCACAAAAAAACCAAAAAAACAAAACCAAAACAAACGATAGCTAAAAGTTGTAGCAGTGATGTGTGTGGGCATGACTAGAGATTATACCATACATAACATTTGGGAGTTTGCAGAAGAAGTTATTCAGTACTTCCTTTAGCAAAACACATACCCACCCCCGTGTTATTCAGGACCCCAAAACCTGCAACCTAGAGGAGTCTGACTGGATGGCCATGGAAGGTCCTGCCAGCTGACATTCAAGAATGACCTTTTCTCCCATATACTCAGTAGCACAAGCACTTCCAGGGGACACAGAGTCAGTCCCATTACTACTCAATCCATATGTTCTGGTCAACAATGAACTCTCCAGCCAACAATGAATTAATCTCTGACCAGCCGGAAAGTTCACCAAGTCACCCTATCTTTGTCTCTCCCTGGGAACCCATCAAGGTGTTTCGGCACCCGTTGTCTCCTCAGCAGTGAGTTTCCAGGTGTCAGGATTACAATGATTAAATACCATAAATCCTAGACCTTGCCCAAATTTATTCCCTTAATCACTCAAAGGAGGCAGATACAGAAAATGGCTACAAGCATCAAACTGGGCAATGATAGTTTAATAAATTTTCTGCCAGACTAGGGAACTAAACAGCAGTACATTGGGCAGTGCACCTCCACCAATGGGTGCGTAGACCATAACTTGCACTAATTAGGGCCCGGTGCAGCAAAAGATAATTCTTTCAAATTGTTGTTAAGTCTCTATAAATGTCTATATGTGTATCAATTGCCTTTATGTCTGATTTAGGAGTTCTCTCACTAATATCTATTTTTGGCCAAAGTGAATAAAATTTCTGATCTAGCCTTCATCTGGTCCATGTCTGATTCAGAACTTCAGAGTCTAGGCAAGCTGGGAACTCAAACCCATGGTTCAAGGGAGCTGAAAACATAGCACTAGGCAACTGATTATTGCCCATGTGGTTTCTGATGACAATTTGGTGCCCAGGGGAGGGTGGAAAAGTGCATGAATAATTTGATGTCATCCATTCTCTACCTGGGAGAAAAAGGAGTTGTCTCAGGAACCTCCAAGAAAAATGCTAAATTTCATGGTTCATTTTTACTGCCCTGCATTGAGGTACACACTCCCATTTTTACAGAGCATAGATGTGCAGCCCTCCTTTTCCACAGATTCCGTATCCAATTATTCAGAAACATTTCTAAAAAGCAAATCTTGACACCCCCCATTTTATAGAAAGCACACAATTTTCCTACACCATTGTATATAATGGGGCTGGAGCATTCACAAATTTTCGTACCGACAAAGGGTCTTGGAATCAAACCCCAGCATATACCAAGGGCCCACCGCATATATTGTCCCCAATCTTTTTCCAAGTCTACATGGACCAAATAAAATATACTCACCTCAAATCCACAGCAAGCATAATAATAATATATAATATACTTTTATTTATATTCTGCCTTGTCTCCCTGAGGGGACTCAGGGCGGATTACAGTACACAGATAAGGCAGGCATTCAATGCCTTTATACAATTAACAAAGACAGACAGTACATAGACAGAGGTAAAGGTTTTCCATCTTTTCCTATCTCAGGCATCTAATTGCTGGCATGTGCACATGGGCGTCTTTTATTACTTCCCTGCCAACGTGGTATCTATCTACTCACATTACTGTTTTCGAACTGGTAGGTGAGCAGAAGCTGGGCTGGCGGTTGGGAGCTCACTCTAACCCGGGCTTGAACTGTCGACCTTTCGATCAGCAAGAGTTTCTCCATCTGGCGGTTTAATCCGCTGTGCCAAAACCCGGCCCGTGATGTATGGCCTTCGCTGCTTCCAACCTTTAATCCATATTGAGAAGACCCACAAGTTACTCCAGCACTTCCAGGAAAGTTTGGAATAATTCCTGGTGTTTTTGACATATGAACATGTGGATCAGGGCTTCTTGTTTCTCATCACTAAATTGGTTTAGTCATGGAAATGCACTCTGCTCATGTTCACAATTTGAAGCAAGCTAGCTGTAATTAACAAATTACAATTAATTTGGTTGAATTGTCGGATATGTGCCAAAGAAAAGGGGCAACTTATTTTTTTTAACAAAAGTGCTTACTTACAAGAAATTTCAGCATTTCTTCAAATTATTAATCAAGCAGATGATTAAATGAGACAGTGCTAAAGAGCTAGCAAATTTAATATTACCCAGTTGTTGCTTTACCCAAAGCTTAGTTATTCTGAATTTTTGCCAAAATCCTTCTTGCTTTTCTTTTAATCCCTCCGGGTTGTGGAATTGCGAGGTTTAAGTTACAAACCATAAAAGTGGCTTAGGACTTTATTACATGGGATTGCTCATGCATAACTATAGCAGGATAAAAATGAGTGATGATAGGTCTTTTAGCTGTCCCGTGGTTGCATTTCACTCGATTCACAGTTGAATTGCCTCTTTTCATTGACAGGAAAAACCCACCAATTAATTCCATATCACTGCTCTTTTGTTGTTCTTCTCTGTGCGATAATCTCCTTCCACTGTAGTCGCAGTATTGCAATGGTGGAGGAAGGCCTTCTGAGAATATCAAAACTATGGAATTGTGCAGTTGCAGAAAAATGAAGAAAAAAAGAACAACACATTGCATATGTTAATGTTTCTCAACCTGGGGGTTGGGACCCCTGTGAAGGGTCATCAGGGGGTTTCAGAGGAGTCGCCAAAGACCACCAGAAAACACATACTTCTGATGGTCTTAGGAAACCTTTTGGGAGAGAAAGCTGAAGATCTCTCCACCTGTCCTTCTCTTCCTTTTTGGTGTTGGTGAACTACAACTCCCAGAATTCAAAAACAGGCCCCCAACCCCACCAATATTCAGTTGGCCATGTAGGTAGTGTACCACTTTTGGTGAAAATCCATTGTGAGCTGGGTTCAGAGTGCTGTTTGATTGTAGGTGAACTATAAATCCCAGCAAGTACAACTCCCAAATGTCAAGGTCTATTTTCCCCAAGCTCCACCAGTGTTCACATTTGGGTGTATTTGGGTGCCAGTTTGGTCCAGATCTATTATTGTTTGAGTCCACAGTGCTCTCTGGAGGTAGGTGAACTACAACTCCAAAACTCAAAGTCAATGCCCACCAAAGCCTTCCAGTATTTTCTGTTGGTCATGGAAGTTCTGTGTGCCAAATTTGGTTCAATTCCATTGTTGATGGCGTTCAAAATGCTCTTTGATTGTAGGTTAACTATAAAGCCCAGCAACTACAACTCCCAAATGACAAAATCAATGCCTCCTCCCCAACCCCACCAGTATTCAAATTTGGCCATATCGGGAATTTGCGCCAAATTTGGTCCAGTGACTGAAAATACACCCTGCATATCAGATATTTACATTACAATTCATAACAGTAGAAAAATTAGAGTTAGGAAGTAGCAATGAAAATATTTTTATTTTGGGGGGTCACCACAAAATTAGGAACTGTACATTAGGAAGGTGGAGGTCCACTGGCATATGCACAAGGTAAACACACAATACAATAGTAGGAATATACAACAAAACACACAAAGGCAGTAAATGCGGAAATTGGCAAAAGTAGCAGTGTAATAATAACAGTGTCAATACACACACATTAGGAGGACGCCATACAAAGCCCATAGATGGTTATACATCACCAGTCAATGACAAGGAGTTGTGGGAAACGTTCAGTGGGTGGGGATGCGTAGACCTGGGCGGAAAGAGTTCGTTTGGACTACTGCCATCATGTGCATTTGATTGGGTTGTCGGAAACCGGGTTACAGAGGTATTGCGTTGCCTTTGGTTGCACCTTGGAATTCATCCACATTGCCTTTGGATTTACCACCTCTTCCTCGAACTCTTGGAATTCATCCGCATTGCTTTTGGATTTACCACCTCTTCTTCGAACTCTTTCCGCCCAGGTCTACGCATCCCCACCCGCTGAACTTTTCCCACAACTCCTTGTCATTGACTGGTGATGTATAACCATCTATGGGCTTTGTATGGCGTCCTCCTAATGTGTGTGTATTGACACTCTTATTATTACACTGCTACTTTTGCCAATTTCCGCATTTACTGCCTTTATATGCACAAGGTAGACAAACACAGGGAGAAAGTGAGGGTGTGCAGAAGATTGATAGCAACAATTCACATCATCAAAGTGCCATCGTTGCACAATTGTGACAAGGTGTGAAAGAGAGTGTTCCAATAGCAGCATGTTTCCATTTACGTAAGTTATGCTATTGTACGGAACTACAGTCTGGTGTAATAAAGTCCTTTTTTAATATTAATCCTATTGGGCTTGATTTTGAACTTATATTGACAACATATATTAAACTTCTCCCACTGTCTTTTCTCTCTCTGGGCCAACTAGGAAGAGGTGCCACTCCGATGAAATAGATCTAAATCTCTCTCATTTTTTCAGGTCAGTTGTGAAGTCCTGCAGCCCCTAAGACAACTACAAAGAGGCAGAGGAGGAGGAGGCCTTTTAATTTATGTGTTTATTTATTTCACTGCTTAACCTGCCCAGCCCTAAGGGTTTGGGTCAGATAAATGAGCTTGGTGAAACAGAAGCTATAAAAACAAGATTTAAGAGATTAACAGGATGTCTAAATTAAAATACACAATTAAAAAAAGTCCTAGATTATCCTTGATAAACATTTGCCAAAATAAAATCTTCAGGCTTTGGTTCACATTCATCTCCAAAGGAGGGATGGTCCAAAATGGCAGAAGCACAGACAGGCTTTCTGGGGTACAATCTTCAGGTGTCACGGGCAGCGTACAAATGGCAACTCAAGAGGGTGCTCTTGTCTGAGCATACATTATTATATCTGCCTTATTCAGATAGTTAATCACTGAACAATACATCCTGGTTCAACTTAATTGGGTTTATCATCACATAAACCCAATTTTATTACGAACCGATACAATTGCATTTTAACCAGTATTAATCCACTCTCTTTGTCTGCAAATTTTACAGAAAATTAATCAACTAAGGGTCCTTCCACACAGCTATATAACCCAGAATATCAAGGCAGATAATCCACAATATGGGCCCCCGGTGGTGCAGCGGGTTAAATCACTGAGCTGCTGAACTTGCTGACTGAAAGGTTGGTGGTTCGAATCTGGAGAGTGGGATGAGCTCCCGCTGTTAGCTCCGGCTTCTGCCAACCTAGCATTTCAAAAACATGCAGATATGAGTAATAATAATAGTAATTAAAAAAAACTTTATTTCTAGCCCACATCCATTTCCCCGGAGGGGACTCGGAGTGGCTTACATGGGGCCGTGCCCGAACAACACATCATAGAATATAACAACATAGAAGAACAATAAACATTATAAAAACAAGAAACACAATAAAATACATCTGTGAAAACACAACAATACAGGTGATTCTAAAAACAAAACTGGCAGGGCGGGCCGCTTGGACATATAGGATATTTAAAAACTCGGGGGAGATAACTGGAGTAGTGACGAACACAAAGGGTCACATAGGGGAAAAAGGTCTCACAGAAACGGGGGCATTTGGGGAGCTTAATCTCCGAAGGCCAGGTGGAAGAACCAGGTTTTCAGTTGTTTTCTGAAGGATTCCAATGAGTAGATCAATAGGTACCACTTCTGCGGGGAGGTGACCGCATTCCATGCATTCATGCTGGCCACATGATCTTGGAGGTGTCTATGGACAAAGCTGGCTCTTCGGCTTATAAATGGAGATGGCACCACCCCCCGGAGTCGGACACGACTAGACTTAATGTCAGGGGAAACCTTTACTTTTACCTTTAATCCCCAATATCTGCTTTGAAGTGGATTATCTGAGTCCCCACTGCCAGATAACCCAGTTCAATGTGGATTTTATACAGCTGTGTGGAAGGGACCTGACTCTGATATGAATCTTTACAAGATGAATGTAGATCCTTTTGTGAGATGCTGGGCTTGTATAGGATGAATCTACATTTGTCATGGGAAATAATTTCATTGGAGTTCAGTTCCCTGACAAAAGTATCAATTTCATATTTCCAAAGATCGTTGCAAGACAAAGATCACCTTCCACCAGAAATCAATACATATACCAGGTCGGCAGTATATTATGGAAAAATAAATTATGCACAAAGCCATGGGCACTTTAAAAAACATTGATGGCTAAAATGTGTACAGTCAAAAGCTATGCACAGATATGTTTCAGTTCACATGTAACAAACTCAAAGCTCACCACATCCTTTTATGCGGCCCATGAGGCATTAGACACACTGACCATAGAAAAACATAAGCATTAAAAAAAAACCCTGAATTTGAATACATTTGAATGGGTGTGTTTGCCTTTTGGTTTCTGTTTGTTGCAGGGGCGGTCTGAGATAATTTCGCATGGTAGGCTTTGGCCCCGGGCCTTACCTTGCGTTCCTCCCATGCGCCCGCCCTCTGCAACGCCCCGTGCGTGGGGGCCGGCAGCGGGCACCAGGAAGCGCTAGGAGAGGCCTTATCTCCGCGCGCATGCGCTGTGCCTCTGGCTCCGTTGGCACAGCGCATGCGCCGCGGAGGCCGACGCCGTCCGTGCTGCTGCGTCGCCCGCCCGCGCGCATGCGCTGTGCCAACGGAGCTCCGTAGGCACAGCGCATGCGCCGCGGGAGGAGAGCGCGACGCTATCCCTACGGAGCTCTCTTGAGCTCCGTGGCTGCACTGCGCGTCGCCCTCGCGCGCATGCGCTGTGCCTACGGAGCTCAAGAGAGCTCCATAGGGACAGCGCATGCGCGCGGGCGCACGCGCCGCGTCGCTGTCGCCTACGGAGCTCAAGAGAGCTCCGTAGGGACAGCGTGCGCTCGTGTCCCCCCTCCGCGCGCATGCGCAGTGCCTACGGACCTCAAGAGAGCTCCGTAGGCACTGCGCATGTGCGTGGAGATTCTGTGCGCATGCGCAGTGCCTACGGACTTCTCTTGCGGTCCGTAGGCACTGCGCATCGCAAACCGCGCCGCGCAGCAGCAAGGCGGGCGCCGCCGCGGGGCCGCGGGGCGGCGCCTCACGATGGCGCCCCACCCCGCAGCGTCCAAGATGGCGCTCTACGTGGCCGCGTAGGCCGCGTAATGGCAAAGACCGCCCCTGGTTTGTTGTTATTTTCAGAACATGATCAACCAGGGCCGTAGCCAGGATTTTGGGTGGGGGGGAGGGCTGAGTTTGGTTCGGGGGGGGGCTGAGACTGGGTGGAAGAGGGTCTACCTTAGCAAACCTTTTGTATTGTTATCCCAATAACCCCATTAATGTGGGATATAATGAGCATGGTGATCAGATCATGATATGAATAAACATAACAGTTTAAATAATGTACCAGTAAGGCCTTTTCGCGGATCACCCTGAGAATTTCGGGGGGGCTGAAGCCCCTTAGCCCCCCCCCCCTGGCTACATGCCTGTGATCAATGGATAACATCATATGGTGTTTCTGGTCATTTAACAACATTTTAAGGAGATTTCAATTTATGCAGCCTTACAATTACAAACTCTAAACCTTCTAAACCTTTGAAGACAACCATGAGGCTGATGTAGCCCACTATTAAAATGTGTTTGACACTCCTGTTTTAGTTGATGTGGAAAATGCTTGCAAACTTTATGTATCAAAACAAACAACAATATTTATTAGGGTCCATAGACCCATCATAAATAAATGCTCCCATGTCATTGTTCAAGATTAATATACGTGGTTTCAAGTAATACCCTTATCTGAGGTTAATTTCTTCCTCAGCCTTGTTGCCACTGTGAGGAATTTTGCCACTATGAGAGTCACCCTGTGGCACTTGTCCTCTAAAACAGTGTTTTTCAACCTTTTTTGAGCCGTGGCACATTTTTTACATTTAAAAAATCCTGGGGCACACCACCAACCAAAATGACACAAAATGACACTCTAACACAGTAATACATATAGTTAATATGTTTTTAAATGTATTTATACACTCAGTGTGATACCTGGGCATGTTTCAATGAACACAACATAGATATCCTGGCAGGAATGGCAGAAAGACACACACGAAGGTCTTGCTGAACAGCTGGGAGTTATAGTTCACCCGCAATCAAAGAGCATTCTGAACTCCACCAATGATGGAATGGAATCAAACTTCCCACACAGAACTACCATAACCAAGAGAAAATACTATAAGAGTTTGGTGGGCATTGACCTTGAGTTTTGGAGTTGTAGTTCACCTATATCCAGAGAGCACTGTGGAGGGGAGGGAGGAAGACGTGGGGCGCATCTGCGCAGTAGCGCCCGCACGGGTCACATCTTCCTCCCTCCCCCTTCCCGCAGAAGCGGCAGCATGAGCAAAGCGAGGCAAAGCGAGCAGAGGGAGGCTGGGAAGAAGGGAGCCCGAGTGGAGAAGAAAAAGTGTTCGGCAGGAAGGGGAAGAAAGGTTCCAATTTCCCACGGCACACCTGATGATTGCTCATGGCACACTAGTGTGCCACGGCACACTGGTTGGGAAACACTGCTCTAAAAGATATCTAACAATCCCCCTGCAGGGGATGGCTGCTCATGCGGAATAGGATTGGATATAAAAGTTGGCTACGTTGCACTTTGTAATGGCGGCACTTCAATGAAATGTGTTCTATTGTTTCTACTTCATTTCCTTCACAGGGACATAGTCTTTGGGAGTAAGGAATTCCAGACAAACTTTATGTGTTAAGAAAAACATATTTGAGAAAGGCATGTACATTTTCATGCAAAGAGTTGCAACTCTAAATGGAGGAAGAATGGGATGAAAATGTAGGTGGGTTTTAGTGGAACAGCAAAATTGAAGTGGAAAGTTTTCTAGATCTTATCAAATATGACATTTTATATCTAACACTAGCAGAATCTGGACTTTCTTCCCCACTCTTTGCATTTCCTTCCAGCTCCAAAAACGATACTAGAAGATTTTCCAGTCCTCTAGGGAAAAGGTCTTGCAGAGGTACACCATTAGATCTCTAGTCCTAGTTTGCTCCCCAATACATAAACTGCTTTAATGGACACTGTCTTCTCACTGAACCAATGTGAGGACCAGTTATCATTCTCAGCACTAGGATTCTCTAATTACAGTGAATCATTTACGCAAGCACTGATATAAAATTGGAGAATGTTTATATTGTTACGCCATAATTACATTTCTCCCAACATAATAACCAAATCCATGGTCAGCCTATTTCTATTGACTTTCCTGCCCCTATTTTAAAACATAGGCCAATATACATAGTAGAAGAAGAAACACAAAACCAAGAAGGTTGGAATCCTCTGTTATGGTCTACTTTACATACCTTGACGTATACCATATAAGTGAGGGCAGGTTTGGGGACAAAATTATGGATTTTGATATGACTTGTGGAGAAGCTGAGGGTCGTTCTACAGAACTCATTATTACTGTCTCAGGGGATGACTGCCCAGGCTGCCACCAACTCAATTTTCCAGGCATCAAAAAGAGTTTTCCCATTCTGTTAAGGGAAAAACATGACAAACATGAAAGAACAATAAAAAAATTAAAGTATTTTAACCAATGTAATTTGTTGTTGAATTGTTTATTTTTTCTTACTCTTTGTGACGTCATAGCCCAGCCCATGCCAGAGCTCCCTGTCAGCCATGGCCACCCCCAGCTCTTTCAAGGTCAAGCCGGTCACTTGAAGGATACCATCCACCCACCTTATCCTTGGTCAGCCCCTCTTCCTTTTTCCTTCCATTTTCCTCAACATTGTCTTCTCCAAGGTCTTCTGTTTTCTCATTATGTGGCCAAAGTACTTCAACTTTGCCTCTAATATCCTTCCCTCCAGTGAGCAGTCAGGCTTTATTTCCTGGAGGATGGACTGGTTGGATCTTCTCGCGGTCCAAGGCACTCTCAGAAATTTTCTCCAACACCACAGTTCAAAAGCATCTATCTTCCTTCCCTCAGCCTTCCTTATGGTCCAGCTCTCACATCCATAGGTGACTATGGGGAATACCACTGCTGGAACTATGCGAATCTTCGTTGCCAATGTGATGTCTTAACTTTTCACTATTTTATTGAGATTGGTCATTGCTCTCCTTCCAAGAAGGAAGCGTCTTCTGATTTCCTGGTGGCAGTCTGCGTCTGCAGTAATTTTTGTGCCTAGAAATACAAAGTCTGCTGCAGCCTCAACGTTTTCTCCCTCTATTTGCCAGTTATCAGTCAGTCTGGTTGCCATCATCTTGGTTTCTTTGATGTTTAATTGCAACCCAGCTTTTGCATTGTCTTCTTTCACCATGGTTATCAGGCTCCTTAGCTCCTCCTCACTTTTAGCCATCTGAATATCTTAGGTTGTTAATGTTTCTTCCAGAAATTTTAACTCCAGCCTTAGATTTTTCAACTCCTGCACGTTGCATGATGTGTTCTGCATACAAGATCAATAGGCCAAGTGAGAGTATGCAATGTAAACCAATGTAAACTTGCCAGTATTTCAATAGGAAGTGTGGGCCAGCTGGGGAAATGACACCGGAGGGCCACATCTGGCCTACAGGCCTGAATTTGGGGACCTCTAGAATAAGCTCTCACTTTTCACCACTCTATTCAGAGAAGGAGATGGTTCATTTTTAAAATACGAGTTAAAGTACAGGTCTTACATCAACAAGTGGATAGGTTTTGGATCTAATTTCTGACTAGCCCTATACATGAGATTATATAATACATTTTTTTCTTGGCTTTTCTTCGTGAACGAAGATTCACGAAGGACTCATCCCACGCTTTCTACAAGCGCGTTGATGATTCGGAGGTTGGATGTGTCCTTTGAGCCTGTGCAATTGACTCTTCTGGTGGAGCGCAGCATGCACAGAACTGGCCTCACCCTTTAAACCAAAGGTTCGTCTGCCGGGGCCTAGCAAGCTTAGGACGGTGGCAGCGAGGTCCTTAGGTCGTAGGTTTGATTAGAATTGCCTTCTCTTAGATGGTTGACCTTACAGGGTTAAGCGAGCACCATCTGCCCGGGTTCGAAATCAGAGTTTTCCTTCTCCTAGGATGGTTGCCAAAAGGCTAGAGAGCCCATCCTGCCCACTGACGCTCTTTGTCAGACCCTTCGGTTGTGACCTGTCTGGCATGGGAGGCCCTACTGGTGACTATTATGCCACCGCCAGCATAGCTCACAACTTCATTAGGGTACGCAAGCCTCTCCCCCACAACGAGGGGGCGCCAATGGAGAGGTTATATAATAATACATAGCTACATAACAAAGGTGCTTGTAAACCCTGTTAGTAAATTATACCGGCACTCTGTAGCTAGTGTCCTGATGCACAACAATCCTGGTTACATCACTTTACGCTATTCCTTATACTGTATCTGTATCTCTTAAGGATACAGACATTACAGAACTCTCAGTTCTATTTCATACAGGTGCAAGTCAACGTACAAAGATGTAAACAACAATGGGACTTCAGCCAAAGAGTTTTCCTTCTCATGTAAGCTTTCCAACCTGTTTATATTTGATGAGTAAAACTGTGATCTATCAGGAAAATGGTATTTATTCTGTGTTGCTTTAAAATATAAATCAGCCTTTCCCGATCCAGTTTTGTCTCTATCACTGGCGGCTGGTGGATCCTAAGTCAATGTTAACACAGAGGTTAAAAGGAGCCCTCCAATGTACTGAACCTGCTTTGGGGATAGGGGTCAGCACCTCTAAAGTTTGGACTAAAATCTCACTCAAATTTGCCATACCACCCACTTGGAAAGCACCAGTCACAGCTCATTTCTCTCTACATCTTATCTTGAAACATGAGATATTTTGGAACCAACAGTTAGCAGATGTATTCTGGTGGGAGTTTCAAGTCCAAAGGATGCTGGTAGGTAGCCCGTTCTCCACCCCATTCACACTTTAGGCTGGTGTTACTTGTCACACCCTTTAAACTCTTACCTCAAGGGGCAACAAGCTCACTCCTCCATTCTGCTCCTTCCAGCTTGGCAGTAATTATTGTTTACCTTTCAGGGGTTCTTGTTCTTTAAAGAAAGAATGAACGAATGAAAAAGAAAGGGGGGAAGAATGTAGAACACCCAGGCTTTAATGTATGTAATGAAACTGATACAGTAATTTTATTCCTGGGTCATAAATGGAATGGGCTGTAAAGTAAAGTTGGGTGTTTTTTCGAAACCAGGCTCAAAGAATGAATTGTTCCAAAGGGTCTGGTTAATGAGACAGTGAAACATATATGAGGTTCATGTCGAAGAGGCCTGCCCTTGGTTCCTTTTCCTTCCTAACGGATCCGTGTTCGCAGAAATTAAATAATATAGCTTCCCTCTTTCTCGGCCTCCCCAAAATACACAGCCTCTTGGTGGTTTGCAAAGCCAGCAGGAGACATGGCCCTTGAATTCATTCCTGGTTAGCAACTTGTGTGGCCTTGACAGAGGCGTTCCCCAGTTCTATCCCCAATTTCCCCCTTTTTTGGAACAGAAAGGCAGCAATCTTTAACCAGTCATGAGAGGAAAGGATTGGGGCTTTGCCCTCACTCCCATTTATTTACATTGTGCATAAAGCTGGAGCCAGTGGCAGTTGGATTTTGGAAAGTGGGTGCCAAGGTGCTAAGTCAACCACTGCCTTCGACCCACAGGGATGGCATCAACCAATGACCATTTGGGCACAATTTAGGTTACCCACATGCTCCCTCTCAGTCCTAGCACTCTCCCTTCAGATCACAGGCTTGATATCATCTGAACAAGGTGAGGCTTGGTCATTAGTTGGATGGGAGGCTACCAAACACTTCCAGAGATTTTTCCATAGGGCTAGGAAAGAGCCTTATCTGATATCCTGGAGAGCAATTAGTCAGGCTTACTGGACAGGATGGACCAACAGTCTGACACAGCATGAGGCAGTTTCCTGTGTTCTTCCTGTGGTTGATGCAAACAACTTAGATAAGGTGTCTATGTGACACCCTTCACAAAGGGCGATCTTCTTTGAGGAGCTGATTAAAGAATGGAAATCAGCTGTTTTGAAGCCTACTACCCATAATGACCACTAGACCAGGTCACCCACTTTGTATATCAGTTTTGCTTTGGATTTTAGCTCAAATATAAAGGATCTATACAAGGTGTTGAAGTTGACACAGCACCTTGTGAATTGACAACAGTTAGTTTCATCTATTGTTGTTTTAAAATTATATTATTTTGATTTTATGCTACATGTGTTATAATTTTATGTGACTTGTTTTATACTTTTGCACCCTTTTTACCTGTTGTATGTTATATGTGCACCCTGGAGTGTTTGCGATACAAAGGAAGGCTGAAACTAAGACAAGTCAAACCTGCATTCTTGACTTTAGGCGAGCTGACTCCCGAGAAATGAAGGAAATACTGAGAGGCATTCTGTGGAGGCAGGGCCGTAGCCAGGATTTTGATTCGGGGGAGGCTGAGACTGGGTGGAAGAGGGTCTACCCTAGCAAACCTTTTGTATTGTTATCCCAATAACCCCATTAATGTGGGATATAATGAGCATGGTGATCAGATCATGATTTAAATGCACATAACAGTTTAAATAATGTACCAGTAAGGCCTTTTCGCGGACCACCCTGAGAATTTCGGGGGAGGGGGCTGAAGCCCCCTTAGCCCCCCCCCCGGCTACATGCCTGTGTGGAGGCCAATGCTAAAAGACAAGGGAGTTAAAAATGGATGGGAGTTTTTCAAGAGTGAAATACTCAAGGCAAACAGTACTAACAAAGAGAAAAAAATAAGACAAATGCAAAGAAGCCAGGATGGATGTCCAAAGAACTTCTAACTGGACTAAGACTCAAAAGAGACATGCACAAGAAGTGGAAAAGGGGAGAAATCACCAAAGAAGAATTCAAATGAAGAACCAACTCCTGTAGAAAAAAGGTTTGCTAGGCCAAAGCACAAAACGAGCTCAGGCTTGCAATAAAAATGTCTTCTTTTTTTTTTGGCTAACGTTGGTAGAAAAAGGAAGAACAAGGAGGCCATAGGGCCTCTGTGAGGAGAAGATAGGGTAATGCTAAAGGAAAAGACAGAACTACTTAATGCCTTCGTTGCCTCAGTCTTTTCACAAAAAGAAAGCCATCCTCAATCTCAGCAACATGGAGTGGATGAAGGATTAGGGGAAATCCAACCCCAAATAGGGAAACACGTCATCCAGAAATACCTAGTCGCTCTTACCTGACATCCATTTGGCGAGATGTTCCATTCCGGCTATCCA
Source organism: Anolis apletophallus (assembly GCA_030556195.1). NCBI lineage: Eukaryota > Metazoa > Chordata > Lepidosauria > Squamata > Anolidae > Anolis > Anolis apletophallus. Next base: position 47,253,825 of record JARBWK010000011.1, on the reverse strand, counting down.
GCCATTGTGATTTCACATTATTTACTGATTGATCCATTCTTACTCGATGGACGCCTCCTCCGTGTAAACACTATACAGAAAGCCTTGAGAAAGCCCTCATGCAGGGCGAAACTGGGATTGGGCCCTGGCATTTACTTCCCCGTCGGCTGTTCCTAACCGCTGACTGACTTCTGTACGGAATTCCTCCACTTTGGAAGACTCTTTCCTTGACCATACTGACAGACTCCCAAGCTATTTATCTCCGTCTCAGTGGACTTTTATATTCCATTATGATTAACAGTACCCACTAAATATATGGATGTAGTATCATGTTTCTTGATATATCTGACGGGATCCTCCAGCAGAAGTTTATATTTCTATAAACACATCCAGGACGTTATTCTCCAGTAATTAGGATTTTATTCTGATTTAATTTATATTAACACTACATCGTGATCTCCACAATTTTCAGGTCTACAAAACCGTAGACAATTAGGGGTCTTATGCCTTCATATTTATATTTGAAATAACTTTTTACCACTGGTGCAACTGGTTGAAATTAGTTTCCCTTGTGACATAATAGGGATTGGCGTTATATATCCTTTTGTGACTTTGAGTTGACTACGGAGCACTGAAACCCATATATACAGTATCCGACATTGTGGTTGTCTCCCCTAGATACGCATCACCAGAACGATAATCCAGGTTTTATCTCCTGTTAACCCAATTCATCACTTCAACCACATCTTTACTTTAAATTCGTTCATACATAGTCTGATAGAACCCACACACCGAGATCCAATGTTTATGTACCTATTATTGATGTGATCACCAGATGTGTTCGCACTCCTGTTATAACTTGTGTATTATATGGATGGATGCCTTATATTTGCATGATGTATTCTTTCCAATATTAGATGTAAATGTTTAGGGCATTAACTCCTCTGGATATTCCTTTTGTTCATTACGATTGTTAGCTTTATGGGTGTATTTCTGTCATTCTCTTTCTGGATATATTGTGTACGTTGTAAATTGTAACATACTTACTGCAGTGCATTCCCGTCTAGTGCATATAATTAAAAGAAACTTTTACTTCTCTGCATTTATTGTATGTACAGGTTTCTTTTTCTTTTCTTTCTAGGTTCATCAAGTTTGCAGACGACACCAAATTGGGAGGGATAGCCAAAACTCCAGAGGACAGGAGCAGAATTCAAAACGATCTTAACAGATTAGAGAGATGATTGGCCAAAACTAACCAAATGAAGTTCAACAGGGACAAATGCAAGAAACTCCACTTAGGCAGAACAAAGTAAATGCAAAGAGACAGAATGGGGGACGATGCCTGGCTCGACAGCAGGATGTGTGAAAAAGATCTTGGAGTCCTTGTGGGTAGGAAGGTGAACATGAGCCAACAATGTAATGCGGCAGTTTAAAAAGCCAATGGGATTTTGGCCTGCATCAATAGGAGTCTAGTGTCTAGATTCAGTGAAGTCATGCTCCCTTCTATTCTGCCTTGGTCAGACCACATCTGGAATCACACTGTGTCCAATTCTGGGTACCACAACTGAAGTGAGATGTTTACAAGCTGGAATGTGTCCAGAGGAGGGTAACTCAAAGGATCAAGGGTCTGGAGAACAAGCCCTGTGAGGAGCGGCTGAAAGAGCTGGGCATGTTTACCCTGCAGAAGAGAAGGCGGAGAGGAGACATGATGAGGGCCATGTACAATGGGAGGTCATAGGAAGGAGGGAGCAAGCTTGTTTACTGCTGCCCTGGAGACTAGGACACTATGGAACAATGACTTCAAACTACAGGAAAGGAGATTCTACCTGAACACTAGGAAGAACTTCCTCACTGTGAGAGCTGTTCAGCAGTGAAACTCTCTGCCTCACAGTGTGGTGGAGGCTCCTTCTTTGGAGTCTTTTAAACAGTGGCTGGATGGCCATCTGCTGGGAGTGCTTTGACTGCATTTTTCTTGTTTCTTGGCAGAATGGGGTTGGACTGGATGGCCCATGAGGTCTCTTCCAACTCTATGGTTCTATGATTCTATGAAATCTCAGTTTAAAATCCAGATCAGATTGTGCCATTACCCCTTATTTCTATCCACAAAACTTGATCCACGAGCAACATTTGATCTATCATTTAAATCTGCCCCATGACAGGTTGAGTATCCCTTATCTAAAATCCTTGGGACCATAAGTATTTTGGATTTTAATGTTATATGGGAATACATGTATTTATATATATGTACACAATGAGACACCTTGGAGATAGGACTTGAGTCTCTGTGTGAATTTTATTTATTTTTCATATAGGCCTTATACACATAGCCTGGAGGTAATTTTATGTGCAATGTGTTTCATAATTTTGCATATGAAACAAAGCAATGAGGTCACTATCTGAGCCACTCATGGGAACTATTTTGGAATTTGGAATTTGGATCTGAGATGCTCAATTTGAATAGTGAACGAGGATGGAAAAGAAACTGCCTGGATTACCACCCAATATCACTCTTGAACACCGATTATAAAATATTTGCGAACGTATTAGCAGAAAGATTAAAAAGATTCCGAAAAGAAGAACAATCAGGCTTTCTCCCACAATGACAAATAAAAGATAATGTCAGAACCATAGTAAATATAATTAAATATTATGAAAAAATAATGATAAAGAATGTGCCCTTCTGGCACTTGATGCCGAGAAGGCATTTGATAATGTCAGATGGGAATTTTTCCTAGCTTTGATGCAAGAAAAGGACATGGGATACAATTTTATGAATGCTATCAAATCGATCTACAAAAACCAGGAGATGAAGATATGTATAAACGGACTCACAACAGAAAGCGTTTGCATTAAAAAAGGAACCCATCAGGGATGCCCCTTACCCCCTCTAATTTTTATAATGGTGCTTGAAATCCTTCTAAACTCGATCCGAGAAGATGACAACTTAAAAGGAGTTAAAATCAGGAAACATTCATACAAAATTAGGGCATTTGCAGACGACATTATCTGTATAATCGAGAACCCACTAGAAAGTATTGACGACTGGTTAAAGAAGATAGAAGAATTTGGCAATCTCGCGGGACTAAAATTAAGAAAAAAATGATATTAACCAAAAATATGATGAAAGAAAGACAAAAATTGCTAGAAGAGAACACTTCTATCCAAGTTGTATCAAAAATTAAATATTTAGGAATAATTGTCACTACAAAAAAATGCACAACTCCTCAAGAATAACTACGACAAGAAATGGACAGAAATAAAGAAGGAACTTGATAAATGGAAACACCTTAACCTTTCGTTGATGGGCAGGATCTCGGCAATTAAAATGATGGTGCTCCCAAAACTACTATTTCTACTTCAAACCATACCAATCATCAGGAATCAGCAAACCATAAAGAAATGGAACAGGGAATTAACAAAATTCATCTGGGCGGGGAAGAAAGCAAGAATAAAGCTAATAAATTTAACAGACAACAAGAAAAGGGGTGGTTTAGGATTGCCAAACCTTCAGATATACCACAACACATGCGGACTCTGGTGGATAAAAGACTGGGCTAACCTAAATAGAATAAATGACCTTGCGTTAGAAGGACACGATCTCAGAAATGGCTGGCATGGATACATGTGGTATGCAAAAAGAAACATGGAAAAATGGTAATCACTTTGTAAGATCCTCCCTGATAAAAATTTGGGAGAAATATAAATCAAATTTTTTACAAGAAAACGCCACTATGGATTTCCCCCCTGGAAGTGTTCCAACGAAGAGAATTGGGGTGGGAAAAATGGCCCAGTTATAAAGAAACTCTAAGGAAAAATATAGATGAGTACAAAATGAAGTCGCTGGTAGAAATACGATCTATCTATAAAGAGTTGTCTTGGTTCCAATACAGACAGATAAATGAGGCATTTAATAAAGACTAAAAGATTGAATTTGAAACAGAAAGGAAATCATGGGACACAATAATGATTACTGAAGGAAAAGTAATTACTAAACTCTACAGAATCTTACTGCACTGGAATACAGAGAGCGACCATATTAAAAGCTGTATGCACAAATGGACATTAAATCTAGGACATTCAATAAAGATCGACTTTTTGTATGACTTTTTGAAAAATTTCAATAAAAACCATTTTATATAAAAAAAAGATCGCTGATTGGGAAAAGATCTGGAATACAAAATTAAAATGGATAAACTCATACAATTTTCAAGAGAATTGGTATAAAATGATGTACCAATGGTATATCACACCCAGTAAACTAGCAAAATATTATAAAAATGTATCTGATTCTTGTTGGAAATGCCAAAGCAAAAAGGGAACATTCTTCCATGCTTGGTGGACATGTGACAAAGTGGGGGGAAAAATTGGACGAAGATACATGAAACCTCCAAAAAGATATTAGATCTAAAAATAGAAATGAAACCTGAATATTACCTATTGGGGATGTTGGACTTTGAAGTAGATAAAAACAAAGATAAACTTCTGTTCCATATGGCTACTGCAGCAAGAATAGTCTTTGCCAAGAAATGAAAGTTCAAAGAAATACCAACTCTTGAAGAATGGACGCTTAAACTCCTAGACATAATGAATATGGATGAATTAACTCAACATCTGAAATCTAAGCAATATCCCAATTATGTGAAAACAGACTGGTCCCCAATTGGAAAGTATGTTAATACAAACGAGATCTAGGCTGAAGAGAGAAACTTCTCGAAGAATTCGACATTACTGTCACAACGTGGGTCCTGGCCCAGCCCCTTAATCACACACACACAGACAATGTCAATTAACTATTTATTAAGCACAAATGTTGCAGATGAAAAGGTGAAATGTTCAAAAGTAATGAGATCAATCAGTCCAAAGTAATTAGCAATTAGTGTTCAAAAAGCAAATCCAAAAAGCAGGGAATCTCTCAAAAGCAAGGTCCATGAAACAAGGCAAGTTGATCCAAAGTAAACTTAGTCCGTGGAGCAAAACAAGGCAATCCAAAGTTCATGGAATACACAAGGTCTCTTGGCAGTACTTGGCAAAGTGAGCCAAACTATGGCTTCCAAGGAGCAGCAGACCACCGATGCGTCTGTCCAGCAAAGACGTGGCCGCCAAACTGAGGAACTTTCCCACAGAGTGTATACTTAAGTCCCACCCTTGTGGGATCAGCGCCTCTCCAGGCTTCGCTTCCAATCTTTCCGTGTAGCCACAATACTACTCCTCTGGTCGAAGCTCCTCGCAGGTTCAGCGCCATCTGCCCCGTTATCTTCCTGGGAAAGTGCCTCCAACTCGGTTTCCATATCTTCCTCCGCAGCTGGTGGAACCATGCGCTCCTGAGAACCGAAGTCTCCTGGTTTCTCATATTCGCAATCCGAGCCGGAATCTGGCTGGCCTTCATCATCCGAATAAGCAAAAGGCCAGGTGTCATCCCACTATAAACTGTCAGTCGGTGATGCATGCCCATCAGCCCCTGCATCCCCTCCATCTTGGTCCAAAGCAATCGGGACCCCCGGGGCGGCACCGCGCCCCCCCGGCTGGAACGGGGGCTGAGTTGCTACAATTACTAATTCAACTTCATCAGGGGAATAGATTATTAATTAAACAACTAAACTTCCCGTACTTAGCCCCTTCCCACTTATCCATTCCTCTGCCCCTATTTCCCTTCCCCTCATTTCTCAATTTCTTTTTTTCCTATCTCTTGTCACAGCCCACCCCTTTTGTCTTTCTCCCCCTCCTACCCTACCCACTCCCTTAGTTTTAATAATATTATATATTACTATTCTGATTATTTATATATTTTTCTCTTTCTTTTTTTCTTCTTTTTTATTGTACATTTAAAACATCCACCCATCCATCCATCCATCCATCCATCCATCCATCCATCTATCTATCTCCTGGATTCACATTGTTCTTCACACCAGCAAAAATGTTGAGCATGTCCTTCTTCTGAAAGCCATATGTTTCCAAAGCTTACGATCCATTTTAGCAAGGAAAAGATGAAAGATGAAAAATACAATTTAAAAATATGGATAAATGCACTTTATTCCATTGGTAAACAAACTTAAATATGTCAGGAAACGTGTACAAAATGGTGTCCTCTTGGAATCTCTCTGAATCTCCAGGAAAGAAATGGGGCTTTTGGAACCCAATGGCCGACTGCAATGGTACAAGAATTCTGATGAGCAGAAAACAAGACTGGCAGATTGCCACATCCTTAATATTGGTGTGCATTTTCTAAGTAAATTGCATAGCAATTACTTCCAAGTGCGCACCCACACATGTACATTAACGCTGCAGTTTTATGCAAAACCGTTCCTCTTTTGCCCCAGGGTGTATAACAGGCCACTCAAATGACAGACTCCATCTGATAGAATGAAACCAGCATGCACGTTTCAACTAAAAATCTTTGGGAAGTATATTTGAATTGGGGCAGTTAATTTGATAAGAAATCTACATAGAGCAGTGTTTCTCAACCTGGGGGTCAGGACCCCTGGGGGATCTCAAGGGGGTTCCAGAGGGGTCGCCAAAGACCTTCAGAAAACACATATTTCTGATGGTCTTAGAACGCCTTTGGCAGAGAAGACTGAAGATCTCTCCACTTGTCCTTCTCTTCTTTTTTGGAAAATTCTTCCACCAAAAACCTTCCTCCTGCTCTCTGGATGTAGGTGAACCACAACTCCAAAACTCAAGGTCAATGCCCACCAAACCCTCCCAGTATTTTCTTTTGGTCATGGGAGTTCTGTGTGCCAAGTTTGGTTCAATTTCATCATTGGTGATCAGAATGCTCTTTATAGGTGAACTATAAATCCCAGCAACTACAACTTCCAAATATCAAACTCCACCCATGTTCACATTTGGGCATATTGAGTATTTATGCCAAGTTTGGTCCAGATCCATCATTGTTTGAGTCCACAATGCTCTCTGGATATAGGTGAACTACAACTCCAAAACTCAACATCAATGCCTACCAAACCCTTCCAGTATTTTCTGGGAGTTCTGTGTGTGCCAACTGTGGTTCAATTCCATCATTGGTGGAGTTCAGAATGCTCTTTGATTGTAGATGAAGTATAAATTCCAACAACTACAACTGCCAAATGACAAAATTAGTTCTCCCCTCTCCTACCACCAGTATTCAAATGTGGGCATATCAGGTATTTGTGCCAAATTTGGTCCAGTGGATGAAAATACATCCTGCATATCAGATATTTACATTACGATTCCAAACAGTAGCAAGATTACTGTTGTGAAGTAGCAACAAAAATATTTTTATGGTTGGGGGTATTCACAACATGGGAAACTGTATTAAGGGGTCGTGGCATTAGGAAGGTTGAGAACCACTATGCTAATGGAACAAATCTTAACAAAGCAATTAGGAAGTTTTGGAAATTCACATTACAAATCAGACTGGGACCCCCTCTGAATTTTTACAAAATGAAGCAGGGGCCATCTGAATTAGAAATTAATTACTAATTGGATTTCAGCTATTTCGCACACCCCAATATAGGATTCTAAGAATGGTGATCTAAAAATGGCTGTGCATTGAATTCTTTCATATGTACAATTATATTTATAAAGGTTCTATCCACCTAGATATCAGAGTATAATATTAGTGGGCAACTCTGACATTGGATTAATGTCGGAAGGCCCTACAATAAAGTCATACATTGGGACAGAACATGAATGAAATGCCTAAAATATAACTGAAATAACTTCATGTTAAATGAAAACCACTATTCTGCTCAATTAAAAAAAGGGGGTGATGATGAAACACACTGAACATGAAATGAGTAGGAGGTTACGCAAACGAATGAAAAAATGTAGTTAGTTGGGCATAGAACATTTTCAACCAAGGTCCTTAAATCAGTCTCCCGATCTCAGTTGTCTTTCCTTGGAAATCTACACAAAGAAAAACATGGTAAATGAAAAATTTGGTTTTCATTAAAACTTTGACTGTAAGGGGTTTTGTCATTTTCAATGGGCCTTTGATTCCTACACTTGGTGGAATGTTTTCAGAACATTTGGAAAAGAATGTTCGTATAAGAGCAAAAGGTTATAGAAATTTTAAATCTCTGTGTGTGCATGGATTTGTATGCATCTATGTGTATGTCTATGTAGGCTTGTGCATTTGATGTGGAAATACCCATGAGTCAGAATTTTGTTCGGATGTTTAGCACTCTCGATGTGAGTTTTGACACACCTGCTCGCCGCTCCCCCAATATGAAGAATTTGAAACAAAAAGAGCCTTTGATTCTTATGCCTTGAATGTATTTGGATGTAGCTTTGATGGAGCTAAAATTCACAGGGCAACCAAGCCCTGCTGAGAGGCAAAACCAAAAAGTTGGCATTGCCTCTCAGGGGGAGGGGGAGGAAAATATAGCTCTTGTAGTTTTTAAAATTTTTTTTTTTTAAAAAAATTGAAAATTCCCAAAAAATTGTGGATAAGTGAAACATTGGTAGGCAAAGAATGGAAAATGTATTCTATGAGTGTAGCAAGTTTCACCCCAATAGTTATAAAACTGAGGGAGATAGGAGCCCCTAAAGCAGTGTTTCTCAACCTGGGGGTCGGGACCCCTGGGGGGAGGTTGCGAGAGGGTGTCAGAGGGGTCGTCAAAGACCATCAGAAAACTCAGTATTTTCTGTTGGTTATGGGGGTTCTGTGTGGGAAGTTAGGCCCAATTCCATCGTTGGTGGGGTTCAGAATGCTCTTTGGTTGTAGGTGAACTATAAATCCCAGCAACTACAGTTCCCAAGTGTCAAGTCTATTTTCCCCAAACTCCCACCAGTGTTCACATTTGGGCATCTTGAGTCTTCATGCCAAGTTTGGTCCAGATCCTTCATTGTTTGAATCCACAGTGCTCTCTGGATGTAGGTGAACTACAACTCCAAAACTCAAGGTCAATGCCCACCAAATCCTTCCAGTATTTTCTGTTGGTCATGAGAGTTCTGTGTGCCAAGTTTTGGGTCAACTCCATCATTAGTGGAGTTCTGAATGCTCTTTGATTGTAGGTTAATGGTAAATCCCAGCAACTACAATTCCCAAATAACAAAATCAATCCACACACACCCCAATGCCCCCCCCCCCTCAGTATTCAAATTTGTGCGTATTGGGTATTTATGCCAAATTTGGTCCAGTGAATGAAAATGCATCCTATCAGATATTTACATTACGATTCATACCAGTAGCAAAATTACAACAAAAATAATTTTATGGTTGGGGATCACCACAACATGAAGAACTGTATTACGGGGTCATGGCACTAGGAACGTTGAGAACCACTGCCCTAAAGGTTCCCTGTTTATAGTAATTTTATTTAAGCCATATGCCTGCAGCACCATCTTGGGAATGCATTGGGTCGCAGCAGCCTGCGGTAGTGTTTAGTCAGTCTATAATAAATAAAATCTTGGAATCTGTAAAGAGGGCTAAAGTATGTAAGTAATAGTATAAATCTGTGCTAAAGTGTAGCTATTTGGTTGCGTGTCAATAGGGGAAGCATATTAAATTGGATGTCAGGAGAGTTTGGATGGTACCTTTCTGCCTGGAGGAAGGGAGTCAGTCTAGATGTCCCTTGATGGTGTCTGTACTATGATTATAAACGGCAGTTCCTAATTGGTTTTGTCATTAAAAAAAACATGGCAAAAGTTTATTACACTGGAAAAACGTTGTCTTTGCTCAAGGGACATCATTCTGTATTTTGCTTCGTTGAGTTTCCTCCAATTTAACACAGTTTCTGCCACAAAAAACAAAGTTTCCGGAGCAGGACAACAATTTTCCAAGTAATACCCACACAATGAAACAGGAAATAATACTTTCAAAACAGAAACAGATATTCTTTCTTTATTTAAAAAATGTTTTTATAAAATCTTTGAAAATTCGCCAAAAATCTGTGCATGTCAAACCTTCCGAAATTTGGTGAGCTAACAATGGTAAACACTCAATACTATTAAATGAATGGGAACATGTCTGGAAGAACAAATTAAAACACACAAGAGCCACCAATATAATAGAAAATTGGTACAAAATCTTTTACCGTTGGTATTTAACACCAACACAACTATCAAAATTTTAAAAAAACTACAACCAATGTTGGAAATGTGGGAGGGAATTAGGAACTTATTTTCACTTATGGTGGGGTTGTAAAATAATCAAGAAGTACTGGACATTAATTCATAAGCATACTCAAAACATTATCAGGGTAAAATATGACATGAATCTGGAATATTACTTGTTGAACATAACAGATTTTGAGACATATCTGTCGGCAGCGGCGAGAATAACAGCAGCTCAGAAATGGAGAGAAAAGGACCCTCCCTCAATTGAAGATTGGCTATCCAAGATAGTAGAATACATGAATATGGACAAACTGATACAATTATTAAAAATCAGAATAAAGAGACCCAAACCAACTGGAAACCATTTAGAATATATCTGCAGGTAAAAATGAAACTTAATATCTAATAATTTAAAAGAGAAAGATATCAGACAATTAGTTAGCGGATTTTATTTTTGGAAGGCTACCTCTCTGTGGAATGAACTGGAAGCCCCCCAACCCCCCTCTTGTCTTGCCCTTTCCATCCCCCCTATACCCCATACCGCTCCACTCACTCAACCCACTTATATACTCCCCTTTCAATTTTCCACTTTCCTGTCAATCCGATTGTTCCCCCTCTTTTGTTATTTTGAGCAACTGTTCGCTAAACCTCCAACTAGCCACAGTAACTCCCAAGAACTCCACAAGAACTTCCTGAATGCCCCCAAATTTCCCCTGCGGAAATTAAATCCATAATCCAGAGATTAAAACCAGGTAAAGCCCCTGGGGAGGATTTTCTTCCCGGGGAGCTCTTCAAGGACAGGATACAGTGGTGGGCCACTTTACTGGCGGGACTTTGCTCACACATTGTCAAAACTCTGTGCATTCCCACAGGTTGGAAAATGGCAATAATAGTCCCGATCCATAAAAAAGGTACCAAGAAAGACCCTAAGAACTATCGTCCTATCAGCCTCATTGATATCACTGCAAAAATATTCTCCCGAATTCTTTTGGACAGGATTGAGACCTGGGTCCTTACTAACAACCTACTGCCGGAAGAGCTTGCAGGGTTCAGGGAAGGAAGATCCCCCATGGACAACTGCCTAGTCCTAAATCACCTAGTGACTCAATCCTTACATAAGGGCAGACCACTCTTCGCAGCATTTATTGACTTCTCGGCTGCGTTTGACAGCCTTAACAGAGACATTCTCTGGAAAAAATTGGAATCCCGGGGATTGATCGCAGACTACTAGCCCTGATTCAAAACCTCCACTCCGATAATGTCATCCAGATTAGAACAGGTGCAAGAGGCGTGCTCACCAACAAAGTTAAAATAGCTAAGGGAGTCAGACAGGGTTGCATTTTAGCACCTATATTGTTTAACTTATTTATAAGTGACCTTCCTGACTTCCTAAATGAGAATTCCCTCCATAGGCCCAAAATAGGCCCTCGCCCTCTCAATACCCTTCTTTACGCGGATGATCTTGTCATCATTGCTTTCTCCCAGGTAGGCTTGAGAAGGGCGTTGAGGAAACTCAATACATACGCCAGTGCAAATGACCTGACAATCAACAAAAATAAATCAAAAGTGATGAGATTTGCTAGGAGAGACAGGAAGCACACGTGGTCTCTTGGACAGGAGGCAATCGAACAAGTTAAAAAGTATACTTACCTTGGGGTCACCTTCTCTGCTAACGGGTCATGGGTGGATCATATGCATGCACTTTCCATCAAGGCTAACCTCTGGCTATCTCAGCTTACCAGGTTAACTAACCGCCACTATCCGGGATCCCTTCTGCCAATTCTTAAAGTCTATGCCGCCAAGGTTTTGCCTCTCCTGTTGTATGGCGCAGAAATTTGGGGCCTGACCAATGTCACCCCTATTGAGCGCACCCAGACTAACTTTTTAAGGCGGATCCTGGGGGTGAATAAACGCACCACTGCAGCGGCAGTCAGGTCCGAATTAGGCAGACACCAAATCTCAGGCCTAGCGAAAATTAGAGCCATTAACTACTGGTGCAAGGTAAACAATCTAGAAGACGCGAGATTGCCCAAGTTGTGCCTGATGGAGCAATTCAGAGTCCCCTCTCAGAAAACATGGGGGGGGGGGCTGCATAATGACATACCTCAACCTACAGGGGCTCCAGATGGATCCGTCGAACATCAGAGTGACTTCAATGATGAACCGGGTGAAGCAGAGGGTACTCGATATATGTGCCCAAGATGACCTAGCCCATTTGGCTAGGGTTAAATCCATGCACTGGTTAGCCCAACAACCCAACTACTTTGACACTGCCCCGTATCTGGCTCGCCCGCTCCTACCTCACCTTAGGATTGCCCTAACTAGAGCTAGGTTCGAGCAATTCGAGTCTATGTTGAGGGCCGGCAGATATGCTGCCATACCCTATAGGGACAGAGTCTGTGTCTGCGGCCTACCAGAAGTCGAGGATTTAGTCCACATTCTGCTGATCTGTCCCATTTATGCAGAGGAGAGGGAGAAATACCTTAGCCATTTACTATCTAAAAGGACATTTTGGCCCTCTACCTTTAAAATTAACTTCCTCCTCTCGGACTCAAACCTTCAAACAGTGTATAAGGTAGCTGCTTACTTATTTAGAGCAAAAAGAGACAGCGGTATATGGAGTCTATTGGAGTCAACTGTGCGGGGGATGAGTTCCAGTAGGCGGCACGGAACAGCCAGCGGTACAGTGGTAATCAGTCTCATCAACTGATCACCGGGCCTCTTAAGTATCCTATGCTAATAGTTCCCCTTCCTATGACAATTGCAATAAGCTTAGCTTTTAATGTGTTACATTGTATTTGCCTTGCACATTAGGTACTGATTTTATCTTTTTTAAAAAATATATATATTTATTAGGGTTTTTCCATAAACAGTAAAAGTGGGGGAACAATTTCAGGTAAAGGACAGTAGGAAAGATAGAGAAAGGAGAGGCTGATAGTGGTGATGGAGGAGGGGGGTAGAGGGGGGGCGTCGGGGGTGGGAAGGGGGGTGCGGGGGTGGTAACAGGGGATGAGGGGTAGAAAGGGGTAAGGGTTAGGGGCGGTGAAGGAGGTTGTTTGGATCTGGGAAGGATAGTAATGGTAAGGATGCTGAGAAAAGATAGGGATAGGGGTAACTTGTTTTCTTCTAAGTTCCTTGTTCATGGATGCTTCTTGTTTTTCTCGTACAGTCTCTCTCCTTGTTAAGCTGGACATTTCTTTTTTACAAGTCTTCTTTTTAGGCTCTTTTTCCTTCTTTTTCCAGAGACGGGTCTTCATAACCCTCTTGGTATAAAAGCAATCTGCAATTGGTATAAAAGCAATCTGTTGTTTTTAGTTTTTGTCCTTTTTAAAAAAAACTCTTTTCCCTTGGCCTACAAAATCTTTCCAGTGTTTGGTGTCCATTGTCCATTCCTTGTCTTTTAGTGTAGCTGGATCTGTACCTTTTCGTTTTCTTCGGCTTCCTTTCTAACCATTCTCTTTAGGAGATTCGAGGCCTTTTATATCCATCCCCAAGATGCCACATCTCGTAGGCCTAAAATACGCCTCTAGTGAGTAGGGGCAATTTTTCTTTAGGTTTTTCTTTCTTCCTTGATTGATTGATTGATTTTATCATTTATGAGTCGCCCTCCACGTCAGTGCTCCGGGCGACTTACACATAAAACACACAAAAGTGTTCAATAGTTAAAAGCTAAAAGAATAGGAAGATTAATTAAAATAGTTCCAGTAACTCAGGCCAAGTCTGGAGGGTGTCCTTAGCCGTAAGCCTTTCGGAAGAGCCAGGTCTTCAGTGCGGTCAGGAACTGGGGCATGTCCCAGATGGCTCTCTGATCCGCCGGCATCAAGTTCCAAAGAACAGGGACCGTGATGGAAAAGGCTCTCCGTCTCGTGGTGTCGAGGCGGGCCTCACTCACACCTGGGATGCGGAGAAGGTCCCTGTTTCCTGAACGCGGCGACCTTAAATGAGCTGGTTCGGACAAGCGGTCTTTTAAATAAGCTGGGCCGGCGCCATGGAGGGCCTTAAAGGTAAGCGACAAGATCTTGTGGATGGCTCTGAGCTCGACTGGCAGCCAGTGCAGGCGCTGTAGAAATGGTGCGATATGGCATCTCAGTGGTGTCCCGGTGAGGAGTCTGGCGGCTGCATTCTGCACTAGCTGGATTTTACGAGTGGTTGACTGTGGCAACCCCACGTACAAGGCATTACAGTAGTCCAGCCGTGATGTCACTGTGGCATGGACCACCGTAGCCAGCGCATCTGATGGAAGGTAAGGTGCCAGTTGACGTGCCTGGCGAGGTGGAAAAAGCTCCCTTCCGTGTCGCAGCAACCTGGGCCTCCAGTGAGAGTCTCGAGTCTAGTATCACACCGAGACTCTTCACCGACGGGGCCGGGATCAGCGGCTCTCCTCAAAGAGAGGCAGCGGAATGGGTGGCTCTGGGCGTCCCGGCCATAGAATCTCAGTCTTTGATGGATTGATCTTGAGTTTGTATGAGCGGAGCCATCTGGTCACTGCCTCTAGTCCTTGCTGGGTTGTTCTCCTCCAGCTTCTCTTCCTATTGGGCTGCGTCCCAATCTTTTTGTTTTCGTTCTTATCTGTATCCAGGATGGGGCTTTTGGGTGTTGCAGCGGCCTCTTGGTTTTTCCCTTTTCTTTTTTGGGGGCAGAGGTTTTAGGGCCCTTCAAAGCCGTTCTTGCAACTTCCAGTGAAACTTCCTCACTATTTTTGAAGTGAGGTCCTCTTTCTTCTGGTATTTCTTGCAGTTTTGTATTCTCCTTCCCTCTCTTCTCTCTGCCTTCATGTATTGTTGCGTTTTCCCCCTTGACCTGGGGTGCGTCTTTTCCATCATCATAGAGGGTCAGCAGCTCTGGCATTGTGGGGAGTGCCTCTCCGGTTGGTTCTGTTCTTGCACGTTGGGAGTGCTCCCGGATCGTTCCCATTTGCTTTTCTTGCCGAGACATTATGGCATCCATCTTCCGTAGGTATCCGTCTTCAGCTTCCCCTATTTTTCGTAGTTCTGCAAGGATGTCCCTCAAAGTTATTCCTTCCTCCTCTGGTCCCTCTTCTTGCATTATCCTCCGCTCTTTTGCTCTTGAGGTCCGTTCATGCAGTGCCGACATAGTTCTATTGTCAGTTGTGCTATTCCCTGTTTTACTATTGGAAAAATGTCCTTTTCCCTCTCCCAAGATGGCGCTCCCGCCAAAAAGCTCTTCTTCTTCCCTGCTCCTAGGACTGTGAGAGCTCATCCGCCATTTTGGCGCCCTTTAGCTCTTTTCCTCCCGTTCCCTCTGCCTTTGCCAGGGATGATTGGCTCCCCCTCTGTGCGGCCTGCTTGTTGGGCCTTTGTGTCTCTTTTGTTGGGGGCCCGATCCCTTGAGTGTGGGGGCTTCCGTGGGGCTGTTGGGATCCCCGCTGCTTGTCCGCGCTCCTCCCCTCTGTCTCCAATGGCGCCTCCCTGATGCCGCACGGGCCGCTGTTCCCCGTACTCACGGCCTCCTTCTGTTTTGTCTCTTCTTCACCTCCTGCCCTCTGCTTAGGGTGGGGGAGGGGAGGCCGGGCTGGGCTGGCAGTAAGTGCGGGTTGCCACCTGCTTCCCCCTTCCCGGCTCGCTCGCCGCAATGGTGGCGGTCCGGGCCCGCTCAACCTCTCCCTCTTGAGGAGGGGGAGATCCTTGGGGCCACCGGACCCCATCCGCCGGCTTCGCGCTCTCTTCGGACGCTTCTGTCCGCGAGGAGGGGGGCGCAAATCGCCCTCCAGCCAGGAAAGCAGGTGACACTCCAGGGAGCCCTAAAGTGCCCGTCCTGCCGCCATCTTCGCCCGACCCTTACCTGATTTTATCTTTTATCTTGTATATACTACTACTGCTGTTGGAGCTTTTATTTGAAATGACCTGACGGTTACTCAATAAACGTGACTGACTGACTGACTGACTTGTTATTTTGAAACGGTGGCAAATAAAAATGATTATCTAAAAAATAAAAGAAAATCCACATGGTTCCATAGCATTCAGTCATGGTAGTTAAAGTGGTATAAAACAGTATTAATTCTGCAGTATAGCTGCACCTGAAACTAATCAGATCAGATTACTTTCCTTGGGCATACAGTAGAGGTGGGAATCATGCCACTTTCCAAATGATACTGGATTGCAAGACCCTACAGGTTTAGCCAGTATAGCTAATAGGGATGGATGCTGCGACATGTAGTCCAACATCTGTGAGGCCTCATGATTACTTGAAAAGGTACAAGCAATTCACATTCATTCAAATAGATTCCGTTTTGGAAAAATAAGAATACAAATTCTCTCCATTGCAGAGAACGATCCCAACTGTATGCCCAAGGACAAAATGTTGATACCCTCCACCAATGAGGGGCATGCAAACAATATTCAAAGAATGTATTCTCAGCTCAGGTGTAATTTGATGATTCAGAATATTTTCCTGGCATGCACTTAATTAAGAGTTCCTTCAGCCGTAGGAGGCTGTGTTTTGATTATTATTGTGTGTAGCCAGTTTTGCAGCCTTCTAAATGTATGTGTAACACAACCTAACGTTTATTTTATTTAAAATTATAAGCTGCCCTTCTGTATCAGGTCCACCCAAGGTAGCAAACAAATGTAAACAATAAAAAATAGAATAGAGTATTAAACCCCATTGACTAATCACTTAGAGTGAAGATTGTGACTCGTTTTTGTTATGCAAGGTTCTGGAAGAGTGAAGAGCAAGGAAGTTTTTTCTCTGAGGATAGATACGAGGTGCGTTCATGGAAGATTTCCTCTAACCCCCTTCCTGTGGACTGAGAGCAATGAAATTTGGCCCAGTTATTAGTCCTTCTCTCCATCGGTGCCACCTAGGGACCCACACTGCTCCCATTTTTTGTAGAAGTCAACAGGTTGCTACAAAAGCCATGTTGTGACTTTGGAAATCAGAGTCTCATCATTTGAATGTTTGCCCTTCAAAAATAAATTCCTTGTTGGAAAGAGGTGGAAGTCCGATGGTGCGAGGTCAAATTTCAAAGCCACAGGAGCATTCTTCTTCCATTTGGGCAACAGGTGAATTGTGAACTGGTGCATAGTCTTGCAGAAGATGTACACCTTTGGTGAGCATGCCACATTGTCTCGTGGTTTTGATGGCCTCCCGCAATTTCTGCAGCAGTGAAGCATAGTCTGCCCCAGTAATCATGGTACCTTTTGCTAGGAATTTATTTATTTCCACCATTTCTACCCTGCATCTTCTCAAACCCCGAGGAGGGACTCAGAGCGGCCTTGGAAAATCCATCCATACTACATGCTGGTCCCAAAATACTGTGAGCATGACCTTGCTTGCCAAGAGTTTGGCATTGGCCTTCTTTGGAGGCGATGAATCATGATGCTTCCATTATATTGACTGGACTTTAGTCTCAGGATCAGAGTGATGGACCCAGCTTTCATCCTGTGTGATCGGCCTGTTGAAAAAGTCCTTCCTGTTTACATGGCACATCATTGTCAATAGAGCCTGAGTGCATTCAACTCGTTCCTGCTTCCAGAAAGGTGTGAGCAGCTGGGAGACCCAGCAAGCAGATACCTTATGCATGTGAAGATGGTCTTGGATGATTTTTTCCATGGACCCCACACTAATCTTGACATTTTGGGCTAGGCGGCCAATGGTTACATGGCGATTTTCCAAAATGGCGACCTGTTCTTGCTGGACGATGTGTTCATCAATAGCAGAGTGGGGTCACCCTGGAATTGGAGCTCTTTGTACCGAAGTCCAGCCACATTGTAATTGAAGATGCCAGTTCTTTACTACATCATATGATGGGGAATCCTCACCAGAAACCTCTTTCATCTCATTGAATGTCTCCTTTGGTGTGTGGCCTTTCAAGTAAAGGAACTTGAGGACTGCTCTGTATTCTATTGGGTCCATTATCAAACTTCACATCGCTTCAACACTTGTAAGATCAAGACTGTTATCACTTCAGAGTTGTAAATTGGCATGTAACCTATAGAGACTTATATCATTACAGACGTGCAATTTCACCATCCTGTGATAAATAGAAGTGGGTCAGGGGATATCTTTAATGAACGCCCCTCGTAGGTAGTGGTTGCCAACTGTTGTGGAATGGACAGCCATACAGCCATGGGCCATTCCCCTCTGTTCGAAATATTAGAAAGTTCCTTAGAGGACTTTATCACATGGAGGTGGAAACCAGAATAGATCCCTATCTCAGGATGTTGCACTGGTCTACCACTTCCTGCAATGAAGCTATCAGGGGCTATTGATATGCAAAGCTCCTACTGCCAGTGTGGCTGCTATCTTGTGCGTCGGAAATGCTATGGTAATGTCCTGTTCAATAATGCCCTTAATGTTTAGTCAAAAATGCTCCCCTACCATTTCTGCGAATTTATTCTAGCTCTTCTCTCTGAAACAACAGAGGACAATAGAGAGCCATAGGGAAATATATAGGAGGAGGACAACAGTTTCATATAGAGATGCCTTGTGAAAAGGGAATGAACAAAGGATGCCCTGCTATCCAGATGAATTGCTTAGTGTGGAAGCACTCAAAACCTCATTGAGTCTGAAGCCATTTAGTTTGGGGTTGTTTTTTTTATTTTAAAAAAACCAAACTCCAAATCAATATGTTTAGTCTTTGAGTGACTATCAGAATAATCCACTCAACCCATTCTAGTTCTCAATAATACTTAAGAACAGGAATGATTTTCATCTAGAAAATATAATAATAATAATACTTTATTTATACCTCGCCACCATCTCCCCAAGGGGACTCGGGGTGGCTTACATGAGCCCAAGCCCAATAACACATAATGAACAACACAACAGCAAATAATAAAACAATACAATCAATACAACTTACACATAAGCAATAACAGACAATTTAAAACCTATACACACACACACACACACACACACACTTAACAGTTATTCCCGTAAAAGTCTAATGTGTCTTCTTTTAAGCAGACTTTCCTTTTATGACCCTGGCAAACAGAGGAGCTAGTTGGAGTAACGCTACACTTGAAAGGAGCTATGCATGCGCTGAACCTATTTTGGGGATTGAATCCAGCACTTGGGAAAGGTCCTTTAACAGACTAAAACCTAGAGTGGATTTACCACTTTTCTGACTAAAAGAAGTTCCTCTTTTATGGACCTTATTAAACCTGCCCTTGAAGAAGATGACTGATTCTGGTGCTGAGTGTGCTTCTGCATTGAACAATTAATGGAACTGGGAACCACTTTAACTCCCACAACTCTATGCCAGTGTTTCTCAGCCTTATTTATTTATTTGTCATGTTTCTATACCGCCCCCCTCAGCCCAAAGGCGACCCGGGACGGTTTACACAAGGCAGTCTCTGCCCACAATACAACACAAGCAAGCAAACAAACAAAAACAACCATATAGCAACAATTTAACAATTAAAAACATACAATTGCAGTCTCAGCCTTCCCAATGCCGTGAGCCCTTAATACAGTTCCTCATGTTGTGGTGACGACCAACCATAAACTTATTTTTGTTGCTACTTCATAACTGTAATTTTACTACTGTTCTGAATTGCACGGATATGCAGGATGTATTTTCTTCCACATGACCAAATTTGACACAAATACTCGATATGCCCAAATTTGAATACTAGTGGGGCTGGGCAGGATTGCTTTTGTCATTTGGGAGTTGTAGTTGCTGGGATTTATAGTTCACCTACACTCAAAGAGCATTCTAAATCCTACCAATGATAGCATTGGTCCAAACTTCCCACACAGAACTCCCATGGTTTGAAGAGACTCACTGGGGTGAGCCTTTCTCCAGTCTCACACTCTCACCACGCTACCATGCGCCAAGCACGCCTGCTCTCCCCTTCTTGCTTGGAGTCTCAGAAGCAGCCCTCCCCTTGGCTAAGAGGCTGGCCAATCACAGCAGAGGAAGGCTTTTAGTGGGAGGATTTGCCATCTGTTCCCAAAAAGGAAGAGAAGGAGACCTTCTCTGCCAAAGGAATTCCTAAGACCACCAGAAATATATTTTTTCTGGTGGTCTTTGGCGACCCCTCTGAAACCCCCTTGCGACGCCCCCTCCCAGTGGTCCAGACCCCCAGGTTGAAAAACATTGCTTTATGCTATATAAAACTGCAACTCCCATGATTCCATAGCATTGAGCCATAGCAATTATAATGGTATCAAACTGATGAATTCTACGGTGTAGGCGCAACCTGAGTCTCTTTTGCAGCCATAAAAAGATGTTGTCAGTGAAGTGGAAGGAATAGATTGCGACATACAAATGAGCAAATGTGCTTTAGCGTTAATGGGGAATTTTTTTTGTTCCTTTATTTATTTTCCTTGCTGCTTCATAGATATAATTATCCCCTACCATCTCAGAAAAAGTAATAGAAGCAGGGAAAGACTTCTTGGCACTAGGCAGACTATAGACTCCCCACTGCTGTCTTGGGAGATCCAGAGAGGCCTCCTGCTCTTCCAGACTTCTCCGTTTCACTGCAAAAGAAGTTGCTATTAATACTTTCATTGGCCAGGGTACAATTCAAACAGCAGTATTTCTAGCTCTCCTGTGAAAAAATAAACCCATTCACATCCCAATATCTTGATGCAGCTGACACACAAGTCATACATCAAGTCTCTGTCAAAAGGTGTCTCCGAACAAAAGGACTGCCCAGATCCAAGGTAAAGAACCATCACAACGTTGAAGATGCCCATCAACAAGGGCTCCCAGACAGCAGAAGATACGGGGAGGTAAAAGGGTCACGGGGGAGGTGATGGCTTCAGTATCAAGAGGGCAGTGAATTGGTTTTGAGTTTTAGTCAGACTTTGAATGATTTATCAAAAGTACTAGACCCGGTTTTCAAACTGGGTTCAGGACCTTGGATAGCTCAGTTAAAGTTCACACATAGGGTGCATTACACAGTAGAAAAAAAATGTAGTTTGACATCACTGAATTGCTATGGCCCAATGCTATGAAATCCTTGGATACTTTGTTTGGATGGGCACTACCGTTCTTTGACAGAGAAGGCTAAAGACCTTGTAAAACTACAGCACCCATGATTCCATGGCACTGAGCCACAGGAGTAAAGTGATGCCAAACGGAAGTTTCTCAACCTAGGAGTCAGGACCCCTGGGGGTTGCAAGGGGGGTTTCAGAGGGGTGGCCAAAGACTATCAGAAAGCACATATTTCAGATGGTCTTAGGAACCCCTTTGGCAGAGAAGTTACGATTTCTCGACCTTCTCTTCCTTTTTGGAAACAGCTGGCCCCTCAGCCAAAGGTAAGGCTGTTTCTGAGAATCCAAGTGTGAAGGAGAGGGCAGACACTGGAAATTCCTCCCAAATCACTCCAGTATTTTCTGTTAGTCATGGGGGTTATGTGTGCCAAGATTGGTTCAATTCCATCATTGGTGAAGTTCAGAATGCACTTTGATCATAGGAGAACTATAAATCCCAGTAACAACTCCCAAATGTCAAAGTCTATTTTCCCCAAACTCCATCAGTGTTCCCATTTGGGCATATTGAGTATTCATGCCAAGTTTGGTCCAGATCCATCGTTGTTTGAGTCCACAGTGCTCTCTGGATGTAGGTGAACTACAACTCTAAAACTCAAGGTCAGTGCCCACCAAACCCTTCCAGTATTTTCTGTTGGTCATGGGAGTTCTGTGCGCCAAGTTTGGTTCAATTCCATCATTTGTGGAGTTCAGAATGCTCTTTGATTGTAGGTGAACTATAAAACCCAGCAACTGCAACTCCCAAATGACAAAATCAACCCCCAGACCCTACCAGTATTCAAATTTGGGTGTATCGGGTATTTATGCCAAATTTGGTCCTGTGAATGAAAATACATCCTGCATACCTGATATTTGCATTACAATTACCAACAGTAGCAACAGTTATGAGGTAGCAACGAAAATAATTTTATGTTTGGGGGTCACCACAACATGAGGAACTGTATTAAGGGGTTAGGAAGGCTGAGATACTACAGTGTAGATGCATCCCAGGTCCCAAGGTAGAAGTACTGCCCTGTTTCAGATCCACTAGTCTTCCCCACTACACATAGAGGTACATATGAGCATGTGGGTAATGACTTATACACAATTAGACCTTTGCTCCGTATGTAATGCAATATTGTTGGATGACAGTGGTAACATCTCAGCAAGAGATCTCCAGGGTATCAGGTAGGATTTCCCCCCTCTAGCCTTACTTGGAGATGATGGGACTCTGCCTATCAATAGAATAGAGTGACAATAGAATGAGCGGTCAGGCACAATACTCAGTCTGTTAGTCTTCATAGCTGTATAGCAGAAAGGAGCCATACTCGCTGTTGTGTTATTATTTCCCAATATACATTCATGATTCCTCATTTGTATCTTATGCACAGATTTTTGCCTCCCTCCTCTCTTTTCTGGCAATCCTTTCTCTCTCTTTTCTTTTCTTTTCTTTTCTTCTGATGCTCATGAGACAGCACTGAGCTGGGAGAAAGCAGTGGGCCAAGTGTCATCTTTGCATTCCTGAGGCTTTTTTTGTCAAAGCTGTTGGATTCCCTTTCCAAGCCATGCAGCACTGGGAAAATAAATGGATTCATGTATTCTAGAGCAGTGTTTCCCAACCAGTGTGCCGGGGCACACTAGTGTGCCGTGAGTGTGCCGATCATCAGGTGTGCCATGGGAAATTGGAACTTCCAGGGAGGGGGGGGGGGGAGAGTCTAGTGTGTTGAAGTATAAAAACCCTAAGAAACCTACCTCGATAAAGGCACAAAATTACAAACACCCCCCCTCCCCACCCGTTGTCTACTTGGTCTCTCCCTCTCCATGCATTGGGAAGGCCCGCCTCCCTTTCCCCAAGTAGAGACCTCCTCTTGCCTCCTGGGGGTGGGAAGTTTGGCCCAGTTCTATCATTGGTGGAGTTCAGAATGCTCTTTGATTCTAGGGGAACTACAAATCCCAGCAACTACAACTCCCAAATGTCAAGGTCTATTTCTCCTGAACTCCATCTTCGTTCATATTTGGGCATATTGATTATTCATGTCAAGTTTGGTCCTGATCCAACATTGTTTGAGTCCACAGTGCTCTCTGGATATAAGCGAACTACAACTCCAAAACTCAAGGCCCACCAAACTCTTATAGCATTTTCTCTTGGTTATGGGAGTTCTGTGTGGGAAGTTTGTGTCTTTCTGCCATTCCTGCCAGGATATCTATGTTGAGTTCATCGAAACCGGCTCAAGTTTCACACTGAGTGTATAAATACATTTTTAAAAATATTAACTATATGTATTACTGTGTTTTTGCAAATGTAAAAAGTGTGCCGTGGCTCAAAAAAGGTTGGGAAACACTGTTCTAGAGATCCTATCTACCCGATAAGCGGGTGAAAAAAAAGCTATTGTGGCAGATCCAATCTTTTGTTCCACTCCTCTCTTTTTCAGGAAGGCTTCTTAACTAGAGACAGTGCCCAAATCTACAGAGTTAACAAAATCCTTCTTTATGTTAAATTAGGGATGGAAAACCAGAGCTGTAGAACTACAACTTTTAATCCTTCAGATTTTGGGGACTCCAACTCCCCAAATCTGATCATTCACTTTGTAAATTGGAGCTTCTGGGAGCTGAAATCCATTTTGATTTGTAGTTTAATTATATCTTTTACTTTTTGTACATGAAACCGCTGGTGAGATCATCCAGAGTTTTGGAGTTGTGTGTCATCTCTACTCTTTTCCACCAAATTCCAGGAAAGCTCCCCGGATCCTAAACCAGTGCCTGACAGCTGCGATGGACTGAATAAGGGCCAACAAGCAGAGAATTTATTTATTTATTTATTTATTTACTTACAGTCTTTATATTCTGTCCTTCTCACCCCGCAGGGGACTCAGGGTGGATTACAATGCACCTATACATTCAATGTCATTTAGACATACAACATATATAGAAAGACATAAGAGGCAATTTAACATTCCAACGTTTCTGGCTTCATGAGGGTATGCTTGGTTCCAGCCACAGGGGGAGCTGCTGCTTCACCATTCACTTGTGATACTGGATCCTTTGATGGAGTACTTCCTCATTCTTCTGAACGCTTCTGGAAGGTTTGATGGCATCGTAAGTTAGTTAAATTAGCCAGACAAGACAGAGGTCCTCTTGGTCAGTCGCAATGCTGGGGTCTAGGGTGGCAACCTGGGCTCGATGGGGTCACACTCCCCCTGAGGACACAGGTCCGCAGTGTGGGGTTCCTCCCAGACTCAACGCTGATGGTTGAGGCTCAGGTGTTGGTGGTGGCTGGGAGGGCGTTCGAACTGTTAAAACTTGTGTGTTAGCTGCGACCGTACATCGAAAAGCCTGACTTGGCCATGGTGGTCCATGCCTTAGTTAGATCCAGAATGGACTACTGTAATGTACTCTACGTGGGGCTGCCTTTGAAGACAGTTTAGAAACTGCAGTTAGTGCAAAGGTTGGCTGCCACATTACTAACTGGAGCTAGCTACAGGGAACATACCATGTCCCTGCTGAAGCAGCTCCACAGGCTTCCGACAATTTTCCAGGCTCAGTTCAGGTTGCAGGTTATTATACCTATATGCTTCAGGTCCAACCTATCTTTGAGATCACTTCTCTTTCTACGAACCAGCATGGGCTCTGAGATTGACAGGGGAGGCCCTTCTCTTGGTCCCACCACCATCTCAAGCATGGATAGTGGGGATGAGAGAGAGGGCCTTTTCTGTGGTGGCCTCTCTGTGGTAGCCTCCCAAAAGGGATTAGATTAGCTCTCACTCTTCAATACTTCTGTTCCAACCTGAAAATATGGATGTTCAGGCAGGCCTTTGACCTTGAATAGGCTGAATGGGCCCATATGAAGTAGACACTTGACACCTTGTGAATTGACAGCAGTTAGTTTTATCTACTGTTGTTTTAAAATTGTATTATTTTGATTTTATGCTAAATGTGTTGGCGGGGGTTGTTGTTATAAATTTATGTGCCTTGTTTTATACTTCTGCACCATTTTTACCTGTTGCATGTTCTATGTACACCCTGGAGTGCCTTGTAAGCTGCCCCAAGTCCCTTCCAGGAGATGGTGGTGGGATATAAATAAAGTTTATTATTATTAGCATTACTATGAAACTGTCTTGGTTGTATCTGTTGTAATTTCTGTAAGTTGCTTCAAGTTCCATGCTGGAAAAAGTGAGTTATAGATGATGATGATGGTAGTGGTGAGAATATGCTCAATATGACTTGAGAATATGCTACAAGTCGCTTCTGATGTGAGAGAATTGGTAGACTGCAAGGACTTTGCCCAGGGGATGCCCAGATGTGTTACCATCCTGTGGGAGGCTTCTCTCATGTTCCCACATGGGAAGCTGGGGCTGAAAGACAGGAGCTCACCCTGTCCTATGGATTCAAACCGCTGATGTTCAGGTCTTCAGGTCAGCAGTTCAGCTGAGACAAGGGTTGATCCCATTGCGCCACTGCGGGATGATGATGATGATGCAACATAATGAAGTTGTCATAACATGATGAAGGTAGTGTGAGAGATCCATTGCCCTCCCTTTCCTATGACAAGTTGTGGTGTCGGGACACTTACACAGGTTTTCTGTAAGCTTAGTGGCTCCCAATCTTTTTTTTTTTTTAAAAAAGGGACCACTTTGACCAGGGACCATTTGACCAGGGACCACTTGCCCAGGGACCATTTTGACTAGGGACCACTTACCAGGGACCACTCTTCAAAATTAGTACCAAAAGGGTTACGAATCTGTTTTTGATCAACTTTAGATTTGGTTTGGTCATTTGGGGTGCTGATTCAGAAAATTGCATTGGCTAGACCACATCAGCTCTAGTTTCTGATAGAGATCATATGCCATGGTCAGCGACAAGGAAGAAGTGGCAGGTGGTGTGCCGCCACGTTAAGGCCACTATACTGATTTAGATATGGACGTGTGGTCTTTGAAGGCCTTAAGGGTTGCGGGTGTCTTCCTATCGGAAAGGGTGGCTCGGAACAGACTTTAAAGTAAACTCTGGTACTCTGGATTGCAAGGTTCAATAGAGTTTATTTAATACAACCAGATCCCTGGTGGCTGATTTCTTCCTTATCTAATAAAGTTACAGCAAATTTTTGGGGGAGTTGGTTACTTGCCTCGAAGTTGCAGAGGAGAGTAGTTCTTTGAAGGTCCCAAGCCGCTCTTGTCTCCAACGATGGCTCTTCAGGTTGCGAAAATCCCAAGGCCTCAGAATGGCTGGTGAGAGCTGAAACTCAGATCTCAGCCAGACGTCCATTGCTTAGTCTTTGTTAGCTTGCAATGGCAGGAGGAGCCTCCTTCCCCGAGTGACCCCAAAAGAAGGAGGGACTAAGGTGCCTGAGATCAGCTTTGGCGCCAAACTCAAGCCCCTCCACACACGCACACACACACAGGGGCGGTCTAAGGTAATTTTAAATGGTAGGCGAACATTATTTTGGTGCCCCCCCCAAAAAACATTATTTTGCCGCCCCCCCATGTAAAACAAATATACAATTATAATATCACAATACCATTAGTAGTATTATATTGTATCAATGTATATACAATCTATTATACCATACTCATACTATATTATATCATAATTATATTATACTACATTACAATATAATTATATTATAATATATTGACATTATAATATAATGTAACATTCTATTATATTATTATTATAAAATAATAACATTATTTATTTAAATAAAATTATCCTCTACTAAATATTTTCATTACTCCTATAAAACTCAAATAACCCAAAATAAAGTAAAATAAAATATTATATATTACTATTTTGTACAATACCACTATACTGCAATATTGTTTGTAATATTACATGTAATATAAAATATATCATCATTCTATTGTTATATTGTATTTGTATTATATTGTATGACAATATTAAGCAGAACTGTATAATAATCAACAAGAAATGCAATGTAAATGCATCAAAATCAGAATATATTACCTACCACCCGTCTCATAATTCATAGGAGTCTCCCATAAGTCCAAAATTAGGATCCCAATGCAAATGTAAATAGAAAAACAGCCAAAATGTTCAAATGAGGTCGAATACAGGCAGCGCGGCCTAGGCAAACTTGGGCCCTCCCTCCCTCTAGGTGTTTTGGCCTCCAACTCCCACAACTCCTCATAGCCTCAGGCCCCTCAGGTCTAGACAGAAATAGAGCCGAAGAAAGGAAGAAGGGAGAGAAGAGATCACAGAGGAGGAGGAGGAGGAGGAGGAGGAGGAAAGCCCTTCATTCATTCCTTCACTTACACTTCCTTCACTGATTCTTTTCTCCTTCCCTGCAAATGCGCGCGCGGCAGAGACAAAGGGAGAGGGGAAGCACTCCCTGCCTGCCCGATAGGGAGTGCTTTGCTTACAGGCTTCTGCGCAAGGGAGCTACTGGGCATGCGCGGAGGTTTTCGCGCATGTGCAGTTGCTCCTGTGCTCAACTTCAGCTCCAGAGCAACTGCGCCTGCGTGAAAACCTCCGCACGTGCCCAGAAGCGGCGTTGGAGCGCACAAGGCCGGGGTCAAAAAGCAGGCAGCTGCAGCACTGTCTGAGGAACATCGGCAGGGCCAGGATGGCGCCCCATGCGGCCAGGATGGCGCCCCCTTCCCAGATGGCGTCCAAGGCGGCCGCCTACTTGGCCTATCTTGTAGGACCGCCCCTGCACACACATTTGCAATTGCAGGAAACATTACAAAAGGGTTGGAAGCATGCAAAGCTATAGCATCAAAACAATGCAGACAGGCCCTCTGGAGCCGCAACAGTTGGTGCGAAAGGAGTGAAAATAAAATTAATCAAATAAAATAAATAAAGAGGAAGGGGGCTTGGAGACCAGATTTTCATCCTTGTGGCCACTGGTGGTCCGTGACCCACTGCTTTAGCGAAACCAATTTAGCTCTGGATTACGACCTTGGATTGTGTGATTTTCATTTTTTTTTTTGCAATATTTTTATTGTTTTCAAATGCAGGAATAAAACTGGGGAGAAGGCAAGGGAAGGGAGGGAAGGGAAGGGAAGTGGGGATAAGACACAGGGGGGTTGAGGTTACACAGTAGGCTCCCGTCCAGTCGGTCAGGTCCTTCGATACTGGATATCCCACATATACTCTTCTGGCCCTTATGCCAGCTTAGTCCCCAATGGTTATTAACCCTGCCGGTGCGCTCATTAGCTAATCTTGCCTATAGCTTTTGAGCTCAGGTCCTTTACATAATTGCTAACTTTAGCCCAATTCGTCTTAGTCTTGCTACTTTGGTCCACCATCAAACTCCTCAGGTTATCCAGGTCCATAATTTCCCTAATACGGAAAAACCAGTTTTTCACAGATATCGGGCCTTCCTTTTTCCAATTCTGGGCAATTTCCATTCTTGCCGCTGTGGCTAACATAAAAAAAATCTTTTCCTTGTTACTATCCCATTTATTATCAGTGATGTGAAGTAAATAAAAGTCCGGCTTCAACTCGAATTTAGCCTCTAAGATACTTTCCATATGAAAATGAATCTCCCCCCAGAATTTCCTTAGGATCTTACAATGCCACCAGCAGTGCATAAAACTGCCTTTCTCCTTCTTGCACTTCCAGCATAAATCACTCGTTGTCGGGTAGCATCTGGCTAGACTCACCGGAGTGTGGTACCAGTGGTAGTACATTTTGTACCAATTTTCCATCACATGAGAGAAGCCCATTTGCCTTACTTTGACCTTCCAGAGTGTTTCCCACTCCTGTAACATAATAGAGTGTCCCAGATCTTGGGCACATCGTGTCATTGTATCCTTGATCGTTTCCGTTTCTGTCTCCCACTCAAGGAGTTGACTATATAGGGAGCTTATTGTTTTTTTTGTGACTTCATTATTTTTTCCCAGACAGTGGGCTGTGTGTTAAAGTTCCTTTGTACATCTCGTTTAAAGCTTTCTTTGCATTGAGCAAAGTGAAACCATGACAGGTCAATGGACTGATCTCTTAATACTTCCAATGATTTAAGTGACCACTCTGATCCCACTTTGGTGATCAACTGTTCGTAGGTATACCATTTACTGGTTGGGAGTTCCCTGATCTGTAGAGCTTCCTGTGGCGATATCCATTGTGGTGTCGCTTGGTAGAACCGGTCCTTATATCTATTCCAAGTCTTGAGAAGTGGTGCCCTGATAAAATGATTCGAGAAGTTTTTTTTCCACCAGCGCCTTCTCGTGCCAGAGGTAGGATTGTGTGATTTTCATAATTGATATAATTGTTTTAGATTTTTAAAATTTTTGCTGTTTAACATAAATGTTTATTAACTGTATGTTATTTTTAAGGCATTTAATTGTTGCCAATGTGTGAGGCCACTCTGAGTCCCCCTCCTGGTTGAGAAGGGCAGGGTACAAATGTGGTAAATAAATAAATAATAAACAGTAGATTTAGGATAATTTTAGTGTAGCAAATTTCTACCTTATTTATTTATTTATTTAAAACATTTATATTCTGCCCTTCTCACCCTGAAGGGGACTCAGGGAGGAGCACAACATATATACGGCAAACATTCAATGCCGGGACATAAAACTAAAAATATAGAGAAACATTGAAATCATTTATATGTACTTTAAAATCAGCTTTTTAAAAACATCTGAAGACACCATGATGGCTCGGGTCAGCGAAGTAGGTTTCCTATTATTGCCTCATTGCATTTTCCCAAAGGCTTGGTCCCACAGCCAGGTCTTTACCATCTTTCTAGGGCTGATCTAATCTCACCAGGAAGGGAGTTCCATAGCCGGGGGGTGGTGGTGGTGGTGGTGGTGTAATCACTGAGAAGGCCCTCCTGTGACGGTGGTGGGATTGAGAGCAGGGCCTCCCCAGAAGATCTTAGTCTTCGCAGTAGTTCCTAGAGGGCAGGCATGTAGCTGGGGGGGGGGAGGGGGAGGGGGGATTGAGGGGCTTCAGCCCCCCCCCCCCCGAAATTCTCAGGTTGGTCCGTGAGAAGGCCTTACTGGTACATTATTTAAACTGTTATGTGTATTCATATCATAATATTTCCCATATGCATGGGGGTATTGGGATAACGATACAAAAGGTTTGCTAGGGTAGACCCTCTCTCACTCAGACTCAGACCCTCCCGAATCAAAATCCTGGCTACGGCCCTGCTAGAGGGAGAATCCTATGCAACCTTTCTTTTATAATCTGAAAATACACCTAAAATAATTAATTAGGATTCCTATCATTCTCATTGGTTGGATGTGGATGGTAGGCACTGTTGCTCAACACATCTAAGGGGAACCAAATTGAAGAAAGGTTAAAAAAGGATAATAGAGCTGCAAGAGTGTCCCCGTCCCCCCCGTCCCCCCAAGCAAACCCAAATCAAGACATTTTGCTTAGCAATTATATCTGCAAAAAGAGCTTACTCCTGCCAGGATTTTCTTTCAGCTGCATTGCACATTTTGGAAAGTGGCAAATGATATGTTGTTATTTCCACCTTATAGATTCTGGAGATAAGTTGTGTTGCATTTACACTCCCAATCCTGGAAGTCCTATGAACACTCCTCTACTTAAGTCGCTCCACTTGTTTGCTATTCCCTAGCAGATAAGGTACTGTTTATTGCAATATGACTCCTTTTAAATAATAATAAAAAAGGCATGGGAACTCATGGGCTCGTTCCATCACACGGTGTGGCCACGCTCCAGCAATACCAGTTTCTGAGTTGCTCTTCTCTCCTGGAGGGGAAGCTCATTCATTGGCACAGAGGGTGAGGAGCCCCGCTGGCTGGCTTCTCCAGAGCAGCCACGTGCTGCAGGTGCAGCCCAGCAAAGACCCACAGGATGGAAATTCATCAATCAGCCTGACAGCTTCCGGAAATTGGCCAGCAACAGTATCCTGCCTTCTGGGCATAACTGGCAGGTTCTGAGGCTGTGTGGGTGCGGAGGTTTCTGTGGAGTGAAGCCGAGTCCTGTGTGGGTTGGGTTTCTGTGGAACCTGGAGGAACCACCGCTTCGTCCTCGCCCTCCTCCTTTGACTTGCTCCCCTATAAGTGGAAATGAACTTGGAGGGCTGAACCTCCTCTTACTACAGAGAAAACATTTTCCTTTATCAATGCAAGCATCACCCATACTTCCAGGTTTTGTATCAGAGTGCTGCAATATTGAAATGAGTTGCAAAAAGTGAGGCCTGGTGTCATATTAGTGACATGCAACGACATTTTGGTTTTTTAAAAAAAATTCTTTATTTTAGGTCTTTTACATCACAATATAAAACAAGGGGAGGAAGGGAAAGGGGGGAGTGAAGGGAGACACACAGGGAAAATGAGGAATTAACAGCATTGCTGTCACTCCCGTCCAGTCCACAGGGTCGAAGGTCCGTCCTTGCAATTTGTTGCCCTACCGCGGGCATCCATCCGATTCCCCTTCACCCTCCTGCTCGACTCTTTATGTTCCTACCCTTGCTTCTTCCTTAACCTCTGGGGTTCACCTCCTTCAGATATTGTCTAACTTTCCCCCAGTCGATCCTATTCTTATAGCCTTGGTCATTGACTAAGCTTTTTAAGCTGTCCAAATCTATTAGCTCCCTGACTCTAAGAAGCCAGCGGCTCACCGACAAAGCATCTCGACTTTTCCAATTTTTCACTATCTCTAATCTAGCTGCTGCCGATAAAAAGAAAAAAATCTTGTCGTTCTGTTCCATTTCATCATCTGTAATATTAAGTAAATAATAATCAGGACTCATTGCCAACTTTCTGCCGAGAATATTTTCCACGTGGGGGTGTACATTCTTCCAGAACTTCTTAAGGACCCTACAGGTCCACCAGCAGTGCATGAAACTGCCCCTCTGGTCTCTGCATCTCCAGCATCTATCCTTCAAAGTGGGATAACATCTTGCCAGGCTCACCGGGGTATGGTACCAATGAAAAAACATTTTGTACCAGTTCTCTGTGATGTTAGTTAACCCGGAGTATCTTATTTTCACTTTCCAAATTGTTTCCCAATCTTTTATCAAAATTGAGTGGCCGAGTTCCTGGGCCCATTTATCATTGTTTCTTTCACGAGCTCGGTTTCTGTGTCCCATTCGAGGAGTTTTTTGTATAGTAAATTTATTGTCTTCTCCGACTTCATTATTCTCTCCCATACTGAGTCCTGAGTGTTGAATTTCTTGCACACATCTTTCTTATACAATTCCTTGATCTGGGCATATTGAAACCAGGTTAGGTCTAAACCCTGGTCCCGGAGTGTCTCTAATGGTTTGAGTGACCACTTGCAACGACATTTTGGAAGTGTGGGTCTCCTTATGTTTACTGCAGAGGGATGAATCCATGGCCCACATGGATGACCCCATCAGACATACTCTTCTCTGCATCTTCTCCCCATTTCTCTACGCTGCCAAAACAGAGTCCCAATGAGTCCATCACATGACACAAGACAACTTCTGGCAGGACTCTGTGGGGCTCTATGGGCCCCCCAGTGGTGCAGTGGGTTAAACCGCTGAGTTGCTGAACTTGCTAACCGAAAGATCACAGGTTTGAAACCGGGGAGCAGTGTGAGCTCCCGCTGTTAGCCTCAGCTTCTGCCAACCTAGCAGTATGAAAACATGCGAATATGAGTAGATGAATAGATACCGCTCTGGCGGGAAGGTAACGGCGCTCCATGCAGTCATGCCGGCCAGATGATCTTGGAGGTGTCTACAGACAATGCCAGCTCTTCGGCTTAGACACCAACCACCAGAGTTGGACAGGACTGGACTTAATGTCAGGGGAAAACCTTTCCTTTAGAGTCCAGTGTGCCTTTTGAGTGTGTGTGGTTATATAATTATACTAGCTGTACCCGGCACGCGTTGCTGTGCCCTATTTAGGAGATGCGAGAAAGTCTGAGTATGTAAGGGTTGGAATTGATGTTAGTTATGGTCTTGGTGGGGTCATGGCTGTGTCGTTGTGGGTTGTTCTGGTGGGTGGGATGTTGAAGTCCTGTGGAGTTGTTGGTGTGTGTTGTTGCTGGTGTTCTGCATAGCTTGTGGATTTACAATGTTTTTTGTCTTTCCGTCTGCTGTGTTGATGTAGAGGTTGATGCTTGTGTGGGTGAGGTACTTTGGAAGTGAGTGGAGGTACTTGAAATCCCATCATCCATGGTGTGCCCTCCTCTAAACTGCAGTTGGATGGAGTGTGAGTCATGGGGGCATTGTGTGCCAAGTTGGGTCTTTATCGGTCTTGGTTCTGGGCCACAGTGGTCTGTGGGGAATGAAGGGTTTGAAAGTACTACAAATCCCATAATCCATGGAGGTACATCAAATCCCATCATCCATGGTCCACCCTCCTCCAAACTGCAGTAGAATGTAGCGTGGGTCATAGGGGCTCTGTGTGCCAAGGTAGGTTACTGTAAATTCAGGCCATACACAATGTCCCATGAGTTGAGGCCTAGTCAGGAAAATCAAGTTAATGAAGCCTTACTGTCAATTCAGGCCATACACAATGTCCCATGAGCTGAGGCCTAGTCGGGAAAATCAAGTTAATGAAGCCTTACTGTCAATTCAGAGCGTAAACAGCATCCCATTAAGTGAGGCCTAGTCAGGGAAATCAAGTTAATGAAGCCTTACTGTCAATTTTGGGCGTGGTCTGTGATTTGTAGGGGTTTAAATTTTCTGTGGGAAGTGAATTGGGTGTTTGTGTTGGCGACTGCCTCAGGCCTTTGCCTTATCCTCCTCTGCCAGTTTATTATGGGTCGGAATGTTCATGTTGGCTGGCCAATAGAGGCGTTATGCAAATACTCCCTCATTGGCAACCAATCAATGTTGTCAGAATGTAGAGGCCGGGAGATTCGTTGGCAGCCCCGGAGGACGCTGGGAAATGTAGGTTTTTTTGTATCGTTGTTTTGGGGGCCTTCTATGTTTTGGTGGGGAAAGTTTTTTTGCTAAAAACCTACCTTGCCTGAGGCCTATTTTTGTTGCCAAGTTTGGTGTCTCTGCCTTGTAAGGTTTCTCTGCCTAGGACGGTCGTTCCATGACGGGACCTCCTTTATATAATAGATTTGGATGCTTTGATACCTCAAACGCTCTCGCATCTCCCCTGGCAACCCCATAGTCATGTTAACTGAGAGAAGGGTGTATCAAGGAGGAGAGTGAGTCTAAGGACCTCATCAGATTGGCAGGGGGAAAGCGGGGGAAAGCAGAAGGAACGGTCATTCTTCATTCCCTTCTGTCTTTCCTTGTATTATGCTATGGTCTCTCATCCCACATCCTTTCCCATCCTTTCCCCGCTTCCTCCCCATGTTCTTCAATGAGGAGTTGGGTAATCAGGAGGAAGCAGGGAAAGAACAGGAAACGGGGTGAGATAGGAGGCCATCCCATAAGACAAGGAAAGACTGTAGGGAAAGGACAGTTCCTTCCCCTTTCCCCCACGTTGTCCCTGCTTGTCTGATGAGGTACTTAGACTCACTCTCTTCCTCGATACACCCTTCTCCCAGTTAACATGGCTATGGGGTTGCCAGGGGACTTACTAGGCACAAGCAGCCAGACATAATTATATAAATACAGACAACAACAACAACAACAATGTATTTCATAATGCTATTGTTTTTGTGTGTCCAGTTATAGGGACATAACCGGATTACTCTCAGATCGAGTCTACATGGGCAAGAAAACCCAGATTTATCCTGAATCATTTTCTGTCTGGAGCCCCCAGTGGCACAATGGGTTAAACCCTTGTGCCGGCAGGACTGAAGACCGACAGGTCAGAGGTTCGAATCCGGGGAGAGTGCGGATGAGCTCCCTCTGTCAGCTGGGACATGACAGAAGCCTCCCACAAGGATGGTAAAACATCAATCATACCAGAAGTGACTTGCGGTTTCTCAAGTCATTCCTGACACGGAAAAAAAAACTTTGTCTGTCCTCACAATGTTCTACTACTTCCAGTGTGTATCACGGATTTTGCTGGTTTTAAACTAGCTTTTGCCTCAATTCAGACTGGTCTGCTCTCCAGATGGGACCCTGGCACTGTCACCCTTTCTTTGTGCTCATCAGTGCAGGGAGATGGGAGTTGGTCCTGCCCATGTCATCACCACCACTTCCAGCCACCTTGGAGCTCTCTGGTTGACCAAGCATCTCTGATGATATCAGCACAAGATGCCCGCAATGGCCTAAAGCCCTCTTAGAGCTCTGTGGCCATCTTCAGCTGTGACAAATGTGATACAGGTCTGATCTGTCACCTTTTTGCTGAGCTGATAAGCATAGGGAAAAAGGGGGTGGCAAGGTCAGAAGAAGGCAGAGTAGAAAGAAGAAGGTGACAACACAGGATGCCCCATTGTTTTAATGTTTTGGCATCGTTCTTCTTTGCTTATATTTAGTTTAATGAAGAATTTTGGAGACTAACTTTCTGACATTTCTGTTGGTCTAGTGCAGGCATTGCCCTCCCATGCATTTTGGAGGGCATGTTGTGGTTCCCAACTTGAGGTTTCCCAGGTGTTTTGACCTTCAATGCTCAGAAAGTCTAACAGTTGGTAAATTGGCTGGGATTTCTGGGAGCTGTAGGCAGGCCCGGATTAACACCTTTTGGTGCCCTAGGCCACACTTTGGAATTACGCCCCCCTCTACTACCGGTACTGAAAGTTGTTGTTTGGGATCCGGGAAGGGAGGGTGGAGCCCAAGCCGCGCCTGCCTTTCCTTCCTTCCTTCCTCGCCCGTGGGCTTGGGGGCCGTGGTGGGGTGGCCATCTGCCGGGGTTGATTACGATCCTCGCACCCCAGGGAGGGAGAGTAGTGGGGAGAGGCTTGGGCGGCCTTCCTTCCTTCCTTCCTTCCTTCCTTCCTTCCTTCCTTCCTTCCTTCCTTCCTTCCTTAGTACCACCTCCCAACAAAGGAGTCCCCCAGGTAGCAACCAGCTAAGCTTTGCAGCTGCAAGGCTATTAAATGATAATCAAGGTGCTCAGTTGCAGCATTAAAAAAAGAACAACACTCAAAAACGGGAAATCCAGACAAAAACAATCAGGGCCAGCTAATCACCTCCCAACAGGCATGTAGCCGGGGGCTTGGGCATTCAGGCCCCCCCCTGAAATTCTTAGGATGGTCCGCGAAAAGGCCTTACTGATACATTATTTAAACTGTTATATGTATTCATATCATGATCTGATCACCACGATCAATATATACCATATGCACGGGGGTATTGGGATAAGGATACAAAAGGTTTGCTAGGGTAGACCCTCTCTCACTCAGACTCAGCCCCCCCCAATCAAATTCAGCCCCTCCCGAATCAAAATCCTGGCTACCGCCCTGCCTCCCGAGTCCCAACAAAAGGGACCCCCAGGCAGCAAGCAGCTAAGCTTTGCAGCTGCAAGGCCATTAAATGCTAATCAAGGTGCTCAATTGCAGCATTAAAGAAAAAACAACACTCAAAAAAGGGAATTCCAGACAAGAATCAGTCAGGGCCAGCTACCACCTTGCAACAAAAGAGTCCCCCAGGCAACAACCAGCTAAGCTTTGCAGCTGCAAGGCCATTAAATGCTAAGCAAGGTGCTCAATTGCAACATTAAAGAAAGATCAACTCTAAAAAAAGGGAATTCCAGACAAGAAACAATCAGGGCCAGCTAATCTAGGAAGACTCAGCCTGGCCTGAAGGAGGGAGGGAGGGAGGAGGAGTGAGTGCAGCAGAGCAAGGGGGCGCGGGGAGGGCGTGGATGGTGCTCCGCGCGCAGGCGCAGAAGCGACCGAAGATCGCCTTTTTAAAAACCTTTTTGGAGTGGTCCGGATCTGGCGCCCCTCTTGGCTGCGCCCCTAGGCCGTGGATAATCCGGGCCTGGCTGTAGGCCAAAACACCTGGGGACCCACAGGTTGAGAACCACTGGACTACAACTTGCCAAATTCTACAACTGGCATAGGCATTGGCCATGGTCACTAGGGCATTTTGGGTGCTGTGGCTCTAAAAAAGTAAAATTTCCAAGCTCTGCCTGCCAATGCAATTTTTAACTATTTTTAGAAGGCCACTGATTCACCAGATAGGAAGAAAGCACTTACATATTTTAATGTACCTGCAGGGAACATGAAGATGAAGTCATCGGCTAGCCCAGAAATAGATGCTTTAACTAAACTTGGAGCTCATCAATATCATTAGCTATGGCTCTCCCCAATGCACACATGATCTTAAAGCTAGATTGCCAATATGTGAGATAAAAAATTACCATAAATAAATACGTGCCGAGAGTGTATCTCTGCACATCGTTTTCTACCTCTGGCCAGGAACAATGGGCCCTTTTCAATCTGGCAGCTGTTCTGCTTCTAAAGCCATTGCTTCTGCCCAAACACTGCTCTGTTGGTCCTCCATTTTTAGAGACAAACATGCATTTGTGTCCAGTGTCATGGGAAGTTCTCTCCATGAAAAACCGGGTTGGCTAAGAATAGCTTCTGTAATCTCTTCTAAGCGTAAAGCTCAACCGGACATGACTTATGGCAAACAGAGTTTGCTCTCAAACAGAATTCGGAAGTACTCAGAGAATTATTTCTTTTTTATCAAAGTAAGAAAGGTGTTACTAAGGTTATGTCACAATTGTAAAGATGGATAATATCATTTCTTTTTCTGTTCAACTGTCATAGTTTTCCTTTTGAATATCAAGAAAGCAAAGGATTACTGTTAACTGATGTCAAGTACGAGGGCAGGTCAATAAGTCAGTGACTTTTTGTATGAAACACAGGTTTTTGAATAAAAATTCATTTTATTTTTCAACGTAGTCTCCTTTGAGCTCTATACACTTTGTCCAAAGTTTCTCCAATTTTTTTTATCCCTTCCAAAAAATAAGATTTGTTGAGGTCATCAAAATAGGTATTTGTTTGTGAGATAATTTCGTCATTTGAGTCAAATCTTCAAGAGACACCGATCTTCAAGGAGACGGTGGAGACACCGATCTTCAAGAAAGGATCCAGAGGTGATCCAGGAAATTATAGACCAGTCAGTTTAACCTCAGTTCCAGGCAAAGTGATGGAAACCATTATTAAAGAAAATATTACTAGGCACATAGAAGAACAGGCATTGCTGAAAGAAAATCAACATGGTTTCTGCAAAGGCAAATCATGTCTTACTAACTTGTTAGAATTCTTTGAGGGTGTAAATAAACACATAGATAAAGGGGACCCAATTGATATTGTTTACCTTGACTTTCAAAAGGCTTTTGACAAAGTCCCTCACCAAAGGCTCCTAAATAAGCTCTTCAGCCATGGAATCAGAGGACAGGTCTTGTCCTGGATTGGAACCTGGCTAAACTGTAGGAAACAAAGGGTGGTAATAAACGGACATTTCTCTGGGTGGAAAGAGGTGAGAAGTGGCGTACCCCAAGGTTCAGTTTTGGGTCCGTTACTTTTTAATTTATTCATTAATGATCTGGATGTAGGAGTGAATTCTGAGGTAGCAAAGTTTGCAGACGACACTAAATTGTTCAGGGTAGTTAAAAATGAAACTGATTGTAAAGAGCTCCAGAAAGAGCTCTCGAAATTGAGTGAATGGGCAACAAAGTGGCAAATGCATTTTAACCTAAACAAGTGTAAAGTCATGCACATCGGGGCAA
Source organism: Anolis apletophallus (assembly GCA_030556195.1). Classification (NCBI taxonomy): domain Eukaryota; kingdom Metazoa; phylum Chordata; class Lepidosauria; order Squamata; family Anolidae; genus Anolis; species Anolis apletophallus. The sequence goes on along the minus strand of JARBWK010000011.1, from coordinate 47,215,372 downwards.
AGAACCCCAACTACACCTACCAATTGATGGGGTCAAAGCTTTCCGAGACAAACCAGGAAAGGGATCTTGGGGTCTTGGTGGACAGCTCAATGAAGATGTCTACCCAGTGCGCAGCAGCAGTGAAAAAGCAAATTCTATGCTAGGCATGATCAGAAAGGGAATCGAAAATAGGTCAGCAAATGTTGTATTACCTCTCTACAAATCGATGGTAAGGCCACATTTGGAGTACTGTGTACAATTCTGGTCTCCGCACCTTAAGAAGGATATAACGGAACTGGAAAAGGTACAGAAAAGGGCAACAAGAATGATCCAAGGGATGGAGTGGCTCCCTTATGAAATCAGGTTGCAACGCCTTGGTCTTTTCAGCCTTGAAAGACGGCGTTTAAGAGGTGACTTGATCGAAGTGTATAAAATCATGCATGGGATAGAAAAGGTGAATAAAGAAAAATTATTTTCTTTGTCACAAAACACTAGGACTAGAGGGCACTCCCTGAAGCTCCAAGGTAGGAAAATTAGGACTAATAAAGGGAAATATTTCTTCACCCAGAGGGTCATTGGGTTATGGAATTTACTTCCAGAAGAGGTTGTGACAGCTGTCAGCCTGAACAACTTCAAGGCAGGATTAGACAGATTCATGGATACCAAGGGTATCGGTAGTTACTGAAAAGGACATTCAAGTGCCACCTCGGAGTTGGTTGAGGTAGGCAGGATTTCCCTGGGTACTGGTTGTGGGGGGTCGGGAGCAGGTCAGGGTTTTGCCCTCCCTTCTGCTCGAGATCCCCGTGTACAACTGGTGGGCCACTGTGTGATACAGAATGCTGGACTAGATGGGCTGAGGTCCGATTCAGCATGGCTCTTCTTATGTTCTTATGTTCTTATCTCTTTCCGCCGAGCCATTTCTTCAGGTTTGGAAACAAGAAATAGTCACTCGGGACTAAATCCGGAGAATAGGGTGGATGAGGGAGCAATTAGTATCCCAATTCATGGATTGTTACCATGCAAACTGCACATGTGTGCATCCTTGCATTGTGTGCACCCTTGCATTGTCCTGGTCCCATCTTGCGGAAAGCTTTCTCATACCCAAGTGATCATTTAAAATTGAAACCACTGAGCCATGTGAGATGCCTATGGCCTCCACAATCTCTCGCACTTTCAATCTCTGATCGGCATCTTCCGTGCTTGTACGGCCACAACGAAATTCAGTAAACCAATTTTTTACCATTGAAATTGATGGTGCAGAGTCCCCATAGTATTTATCAAGCTCAGCCTTGGTTTGAGTGATGGCTTTTTTCCGCAAATGAGCACCCAAAATTCACTTTTTTCCATTTTCTCCTCAAATCACGCGGTAGTTTGCTATCAATGGCTGTCAAACACAAACTAAATGACGCAGCTTGTTCAAATTTTGACAGGAGTCAACTGACAGATGCCTGTTGACAGGAGCAGTGTTGCCCTTTCAGTTAAGAGGCGGGACATTGAAATAGTCACAGACTTATTGACCCGCCCTCGTACATTAGCAAGATTTGGGACTGGAAGAGTAACTAATTCGGTTTTAAAGGGAACTTCCCAACTATGTTTACAAAGACAAGTAAACTTCTATTCTAGCACTTCTTTTGAGAGTCAGTCCTGGGTGACTTTGCAGGATTGTTTTGGAAAGACACAACATTTTGTTCCCAAAAACATTCTCGGAAGGAGTTATGACATTTTGCCCCTAGCATGCCTTTGGCAGTGATGCTATACGAGAGGTGTTCATTAAAGATTTTCCCTGACTCACTTCTATTTATCATAGGATGCTGAAATTGCACATGTGTAATGATAGAAGTCTTTATAGGTTATGTGTCAATTTACAACTCAGAACTAAGAACACTCTTGATTGTACAGGTGCTGAGGTGGTGTGAGGTTTGAGAATGGATTCAGTGGAATACCAAGCAGTCTTCTAGTACCTTTACTTGACAGGCCACACACCAAAGGAGATGTTTGGTGAGATGAAAGAAGTTTATGGTGAGGATTCCCCATCATATGATGGAGTCAAGAATTGGCATCGACAATTAAAATGTGGTCAGACTTCAATGGAAACAGCTCCATTTCCAGGGCGACTGCTATTTTGGAAAATCGCAGTGTAACCATTCGCCACCTAGCCCAAAATGTCAAGATTTAGTGTGGGGTCCATGGAAAAAAATCACCCAAGACCATCTTCATATGCATAAGGTGTCTGCTCCCTGGTTCCCTGGCTTCTCACCACCTTTCCAGAAGCAGGAACAAGTCAAATGCTCTCAGGCTCTGTTTACAATGATGTGCCATGGAAACCAGGAGGACTTTATCAACAGACTGATCACACTGGATGAAAGCAGGGTCCATCACTCTGATCCTGAGACTAAAGTCCAGTCGATGCAATGGAAGCATCCTGACTCACCGCCTCCAAAGAAGGCACATGCCCAACTCTCGGCAGGCAAGGTCATGCTCACAGTATTTTGGGACCAGCACCGAGTAGGATTGATGGATTTCCTAGCAAATGATAACATGATCACTGGAGCATACTAGGATTCACTGCTGAGGAAATTGCGGGAGGCCATCCAAACCAAGATACAATGTGGCATGCTCACCAAAGGTGTCCTTTGCCATCTGCAAGATAATGCACCAGTTCACAACTCACCTGTTGCCCAAATGGAAGAAGCATGCTCCTGTGGCTTTGAAATTTGACTGCATCCCCGTTATTCACCTGACCTCGCACCATCAGAGTTCCGCCTCTTTCCAACAGGGAAGTAATTTTTGAAGATCAAGCATTTCTCATATGATGAGACTCTGATTTCCGAAGTCACAACATGGCTTTTGGGGCAACTTGTCAACTTCTACAAGTGAAGTGTTGACAGTTGCTTAAAAAGATGGGAGGAGTGTGTGTCCCAAGGTGGCACATATGAAGAGAAGGACTAATAACTTGACCAAGTTTCATGGTTCTCAGTCCACAGAAAGTGGGTCGGGGAAATCTTTAATGAATGCCCCTCATACATTTTGGACTTCAACTCTCCACATCCCTTAATTCAGTGCTTTTCAACCTTTTTTGAGCTGCGGCACACTTTTTACATTTACAAAATCCTGGGGCACACCACCAACCTAAATGACACAAAATGACACTCTAACACAGTAATACATACAGTTAATATGTTTTTAAATGTATTTATACACTCCGAGTGAATCCTGGGCCTGTTTCAATGAACACAACATAGAAATCCTGGCAGGAATGGCAGAAAGACACACACGAAGGTCTTTCTCAACAGCTGTCAGTCATGGGGAAACTTGGGCCCTCTGGGTGCTTTGGACTCCAACTCCCACCATTCCTAACAGCCTGAGGCCCTTTCCTGCTTAAGTGGCTGAGAGGGAAAAAGGAAAAGGGCCTGAGGCTGCTAGGAATGGTGGGAGTTGGAGTCCAAAACACCTGGAAGGTCCAAGTTTGCCCATGCCAGCTTTCGATTCCATCGCCACATCTATCTTCAGCCTCTGGCGGTTTGAATATATGTGATTATCTATGTGATTTTCCATCTTGTCGCTATGATTATGGTGCTGCTTCTTTAAATTGTCCGCAAACTGACTGTGTTATTGTGCGGATCCCGGAACTGACATTGGATAACATCGTGAGGATACACTTTGTTTTTTGCACTCACTTCCGTGATTTCATCAAATATCGCGAGTATTCCATAGAGGAGCACTCAGTGAACTCGCTACTTCCTGGTTCGCAACTCCTCCGCTCTCTGTGGCGACCACGCCAAACTACCTTATGTAAGACTTGTGATTTTCTCCAACAGGATTGGGTACTTTGAATGTGTTTTTTGCGTATGATTACGTATGATTAATTGTGCATTTTGTACTGTGACGTAGCAGTGCTCCTTTAATAAGTAAGGGTATTGGAGGTTCCAATTTCCCACGGCACACCTGATGATCGCTCACGGCACACTGGTTGAGAAACACTGCCTTAACTTACAGGCCCTAAGCAGCAGCATGAGAAAATGCTACGAGATGTTACAAGCTACAGAAACAAGTAGCTTCTGCCTAGCTCTGCAATTTGTAGAATGGCCTCTTTGACTTCCGAAGCTGACAACTCTAGCAGAAATATTTCAGGCTTTATTAATTCCTAGCATTATTTTTACATCTGCCGTGGGTTTGCACCCTAAGCTGAGATTTCATGCTCTATCTGTGCTGTATGTGTACATTTCTTGGTTCAGAATTTTATCATATTTCACGGAGTCTCTGCAGTCCCCCTCCAGACTTTCTGGAGTCCTCTTTGTTAGATGGATTGTGGCATGATACATGGGACCCAAGAGAGTTAACGCAGTACATAAAATATCCTCGTGTCTAATTTATTTCCCTTCTTTATTTTCTTTCTCTTCTTTGGCCCCTCATTCTGTGTGCATGAGGGAGAAGGAGAAAGAGGCCATGCAAATATTCGCAAACAGAGGCTTTAAAAGGAAGATGCATAGGCGGAGGGGCGTTGGATGCAGATTTCAGAGGTTGTGGGGGGGAATAATAGAATTCTGTTCATTGAGTGTCCTGTGACTACTGTTCCACAGCCCTCATTTCCAGTTGCAAAAACGAAACACCCTGAACTCATCCTGAACGGAAGGTTGGTTGCTTTCTATTTATTTATTATTTATTATCTTTATTTCTACCCGCCCTTCTCCCACGGGAGGACTCAGGGCGGCTTACATATGCATCAAAGATGCTATCCACATATACATTCAATTAAAACAATAGGCACAATTAAAACAGTATAAAATCATCCATAAAATTCCTTCACATTCAAAATTATCATGCCACTAAACCAGAGGCCAGCCAAATAGATCCATAATCGTCACATCGTTAAATTCAAGTCCAACTGCCATTGTCCACTAATCAGTACCTTTAGTCGAACACCTGGGCCCACAGCCAGGTTTTTAGTTGTTTCCTAAAGGACAGGAGAGAGGTGGCCAACCTTATGTCCTTAGGGAGGGAGTTTCACAGACGGGGGCCACTGCTGAAAAGGCCATGTCCCCACCAACCACATTTGCGAGAGTGGCAGGATCAAGAGCAGGGCCTCTCCTGAACATTTTAAGCTATGTGATGGTTCATAGCAGGAGATACGTTTGGACAGGTAAACTGGGCCAGAGCCATTTAGGGCTTTAAAGGTTAACATCAGCACTTTGAATTCTAAGCATGTGCAATCCATTAAAATGGCTCAAATGTATTTATTTATTTATTTATTTATTTATTTATTTATTTATTTATTTATTTATTTGGACTTGTACACCGCCACTTCGGGGCGGTTTACAACATAATTCAGTAAAACAAACAATGGGTAAAACATACATATAATAGTAGGTAAAACAACAAATAAACAACGCAGCTAAAACCACAAGCTTTTGAAGGCCTGTCTAAACAAGTGTGTCTTGCAGGCTTTCCGAAAGGTGACCAAATTTCGGAGAGCCCGCGTTTCCAGTGGCAAAGTATTCAAAACTTACAAAACTTGGGGGGGGGGGGGGGGTGTTTGCTTTGTTTCTAAGGTGTTTCTAAAGTTTTGGTGAAAATTTTGTAACTCTAACGAAACTTATGAAATTTCGTTACTATTTCATTAATGGCGATTGCACTTGCTCATTAAGAACATCACTTTCAATGGAGAAACCTCAGAGGCTTCTCCCGACCCCATTTTTGAGCTATCCTGATGAAACTTGCTACAATGGTAGAACACATTTACCGCTGTTAGATCACCAAATTTCAGAATGTTTGACTTATCCATGGATTTTTGGCAAATTTTCAAAGATTTTATAAATATATGTTTTTATAAATAAACATTTTTTAATAATGAAGAAAACCTGTTCCTGGCATGAAAATGTTATTTCCTGTTTTATTGTGTGGTCTTTACTTTAAAAGTTGTGATTCTACTTCAGAAACTTTGTTTTTGTGGCAGAAACTTTGTTAAATGGGTAAAGACTCAACAAAGCAAAATGTGCTATATATAGGATGATGTCCCTTGAGCAAATACAAAGTTTTTGCAGTGTAATAAACTTTGACCTTGTTTTTATTAGGCACTGACATTTATAACCCAGGAACAAAAATCATAGTACAGACACCATCAAGGGACATCTAGACTAATCCCTTCTTCCAGGCAGAAAGGCATCATCCAAACTCTCCTGGCATCCATATGCTTCCCCTATTGAGTTGGAGGGGGCCCTCAAGACACATCCATATAGGTCATTACTTTTTTCCAGCCCAGTAGAGAGATTGGCTTAGAGTAAATCAATTTATCTCCCCAAAAAGCGACAACAGCAATCCCCTTGAATGTCTGTCTGTCTTTATGACACACAAACATATAACTTCAGCTTAGCACAGGTTTATACTGTTACTTACTTACTTGAGTCCTCTTTGAAGATTCAGTCATTTTATTTATTATCATTAGTGACTCTAAACCAGGGGTGCTCATTAGGTAGATCGCGATCTACTGGTAGATCGCGTAGGGCGTCCTGGTAGATCGCGGGCAGGGCGGGAGGAAGGCTCAGTCCCGCCCTGCAGGCTTCCGGCGCCGCCCAGGTGCAGAAGGAGGTTGGACTGGATGGCCCTTGGTGGTCTCCTCCTATTCTAGGAACCCATTGTTGTTGTTATTATTATTATCAGAGGCTGAATGGCCATCTGTGAGGAATGCTTTGATTGTGTTTTTCCCTTATGGCAGAAGGAGGTTGGACTGGATGGCCCTTGGAGGTATCCTTCTACTCTAGGAACCTATTGTTGTTGTTGTTTATATTATTATTAGTAGTAGTAGCAGCAGCAGCAGAGGCTGAATAAATATTATCATCATTATTATTATTATGAATACATTCAGGGGCTTATTATACTCACATTTAGTTGAATTCAGTTTTAAAATATATTATATGGCTCTCTCTGAAATAAATTTCCAAATATTTTACTTTTATGGCTCTCTGAGTAGTGGGTAGGTAGATCATGTTGACTTGGTTGTTTTATAAGTAGCTCGCATGCTGAAAAAGTGTGAGCACCCCTGCTCTAAACGGCTGGCTGGCTGCCCGCCCCCCACAGTGCCTTCCTTATGGCAATGAGGCTAAAGTAAAAGGATTGGTTTGCGTAATGCTTGCTTACTTTAGTCCTCTTTGCAGATACTATAATTTTATTTGTTATTATTAGACTAACTCTAAATGGCGGCTTCTGCAGCCAGCTCTCATTTGGGTCCTTCAGCCTCATTTGGATCCTAAGCAGCATTGCATTCTGGGAAATGTAGTTTACGGTAGTGCCTTTTGCAATCTCTAGCATTGGAGGCGTCACTTTGTTAAATGACAGTTAAGATGGCTGTGTTCTTAGTCCCACCCACAGCGCCTTCCTTATGGAGGCACCGGCAAAGATGGGGGCAAAGGAATGGTTTTAAGCACTTTATGTTCTCTTGGCTTTACCAAAGTTGCTTAATGGTTATAGTGAAAATTAAACTGACATCCGAATGTTACAGAACATTTTCGAAAAAAATGGTGTTTCAATTTCTAAATCACCACCACACACCTTTCCTGCAAATCTCGGAAATCACTGTGTAGGCACAAATTTAACAAATTTGATACAATAACGATTTGATTGAATAACGATTTTTTCGGCACACCTCTATTGCCTTCATGATGCAGAGCAACATCTAGTGAGTATCCTGTGTTTTGGTATATGTGTATGTGCTTTAAACTGATTTTGTCCAGCTTTGGGCAAAGTCAGGAGATATTCCAGAGCGCAGGGAAGCAGGTTTTGGTGGAAACAATTAAATGATGAGAACTATCGGAGAGTGGGGCAAACCTCTTCAGAAGGCAGAGGGCTCTTCTTCACTGGAGATGTTCAGAGTAGAGGCGGAAGAGCAATCCTTCAGGGAAGTTGTAGTTATAGCCTGGATAGCTTGTTCTGCATTGAGGAAGAGGCTATCCTAGATTAGTCCCAAAATCCCATCCAACCCACATTACAACAGTAGCTTCAAAGTTCTTGATGCCATTGTTCTCATGATCACACTGAGATGCTTATGTATCCGATGTTGCACAGATGCACACATATGATCATCATTGGCAAGAACACTATGGTTGCATTTAAAACCTACATGACGGTTGAATAAATCAAATTGGACAGCACAGTTTTCAAGTGGAACCTGTATCTGTGAAGGAAACCATAAATAGGTCAAGAGTGCTTTTTTAGTTTTTCGTCACTGTGAAAAACTAAAAAAAGGCTTGACCTGTCTTCTTTCCAACATTTTCCATTCACACCGGCTGGAAATGTAGCTATTAGAATTACCACAAGAACAAGCTACCTTCTACAGTTTGCTACTCCACCACTAGCCCTGACCATAATCCAGTATTTTTCAACCTTTTTTGAGCAACCTGCCGGGGCACATTTTTTACATTTACAAAATCCTGGGGCACACCACCAACCAAAATGATACAAAATGACACTCTAACACAGTAATACATATAGTTAATATGTTTTTAAATGTATTTATACACTCAGTGTGAAATCAGGTCCTGTTTCGATGAACACAACATAGATATCCTGGCAGGAATGGCAGAAAGACAGAAGGACACACACGAAGGTCTTGCTCAACAGCTGTTCATTTGTGGGATCAACATAACTCAAAAACCACTGGACAAATTGCTGCCAAATTTGGCCACAAAACATACTAATACTAACCCAAGGAGGGACCATCAGTCAAAAATTGATTTTGTCATTTGGAAGTTGTAGTTGCTGGGAGTTATAGTTCACCTGCAATCAAAGAGCACTCTGATCTCCACCAATGATGGAACTAAACCAAATGTGGCACACAGGACTCCATGACCAATAGAAAACACTAGAAGGGCTTGGTGGGCATTGTAGAAACACACTGAGAAAAAGAATATCACTCTGAATGACCAGATACTACACACCGGGGTAGCAAAATATCAATATACTGTAATATATAACAGAGAATAAAAAAACATCCCAATTCCTAACATAGGACAAAGTGTCAATCATCAGTAGTGATACATATTAGTAAGGGATTACAGTCTATAATATATACAGTCATGAATCACATATAGTACCTTCCACTACTGATGATTGACACTTTGTCCTATGTTAGGAATTGGGATGTTTTTTTATTCTCTGTTATATATTACAGTATATTGATATTTTGCTACCCCGGTGTGTAGTATCTGGTCATTCAGAGTGATATTCTTTTTCTCAGTGTGTTTCTACAGTTCTGTATACCAGTCCAGCTATTGTTCTTTTGTTTGTGTGCTTGGTGGGCATTGACCTTGAGTTTGGGAGTTGTAGTTCACCAACATCCGGAGAGCACTGTGGACTCGAACAATGTTGGATCAGGACCAAACTTGGCACAAATACTGAATATGCCCAAATATGAACACTGGTCGAGTTTGGAGGAAATAGATCTTGACAATTGGGAATTGTAGTTGCGGGAAGAGAAGGGAGGGGTGAGAGAGAGGGAGGCAGAAGAGGAGGGAGGGGAGCGCGCGAGGCGGAAGGGAAGGGTGAGAGAGAGCGAGGCGGAAGAGAAGGGAGGGTGAGAGAGAGAGAGAGAGCGAGGCAGAAGAGAAGGGAGGGGGGAGAGAGAGCGAGGCAAAAGAGAAGGGAGGGGGAGCGCACGAGGCAGAAGGGAAGGGAGGAGGAGAGCGAAGGCATGCTCTGTGGCGGAGCTTGCTCCTGGCTTCCTTCTCTTCTCCCCCCTCCCTTCCCCTCCGTTGACCACTCTGCCTGCCTGCCTGCCGGGGCCCTTACGCGGGTCGGTCAGAATTGGCCACCGGGCCTAGGTCTGGTATTGGAGGTTCCAATTTCCCACGGCACACCTGATGATTGCTCACGGCACACCGTTTAGGAAACACTGCCATAAACTACCTGACAAAATCATTGGGGGGGGGGGAATGTGTAGATAGCCTTTCCAAATGCTGTGTCCACACACCAGGCAAAACTTCCTCTAATAGGAGAATAGAAGGAAGAACAGAGGAGCATGAGGTGCATTTGTTCTTCTGACCACAACACGCTAGGACCTCATCTTACTACCCACATCTGCTTCATGATCTAATCCAAAGATGCTGCAATGACAGATGGATTGACGTTTAGTTAAATGTGAACCTCCACACATCCGGATTGCCTCACTGAGACAGCTGGCCTGACTCCTACAGGAGCAAGTCTTCCTCTTGGCAAAGTGGTGGAGCACCAATTGTCTGCCCACTTGCAAACTTCCTAATCGTGTGTGGTGACATTCCCAAATATTAGCCACATTTCCAGCGCCAGCTCTGAGATCAAACAAGGACATCCTCCCAGTTATACCAACCCTGGGGTGCAATCAATAGAGTGCAAAGCAGGCATAGCGGTTTGTGTATTTCTAAATACACTCAGCATGTACATTGGACTTTAAGGAGGAGGAGAAGGATGTCTTTATATCTTGCTCAAATCAGAACCAGCCAATGATACAAAGCAGTAATGGATGGTGCATGCCCATACATGCACAGATGCACACAGGCACATGCATACACACCCTGGTGGTGCAGTGGTAAATCTTGAAGTGTCAGTGTGCATCATGCAGGCACTGGAGATGTTTTTGTCCCTGCTAATCAAATAAATCTAAGTGCTTCGACCTGGTGAGTCCCTGGCTCCACCACAACTTTGCCTATTTCAATGTCCAACCAGGTTATTTTGGTGTCTAGGGCAGAAGCACAAATGTATGCACGCAAAAGCAAATGATTCAGGCAATGCATCTGCTATATGCAAAGTACAAGGTGGAGTTGGGTGGGAACATCTAGTCATGTGGCCCTGTCCTGTGGTCCAGGCTGAAACCAAGCTACAAGATACTTTGATTACAATTAGATTCTGCAAACTGTTCATCACCTACAATCAAAGAGCATTCTGAACTCAACCAACGATGGAATTGAACCAAACTTGGCACACAGAACTCCCATGACCAAGAGAAAATACTGGAAGGCTTTGGTGGGCATTGACATTGAGTTTTGGAGTTGTAGTTCACCTACATCCAGAGAGCACTGTGGACTCAAACAATAATAGATCTGGACCAAACTGGCACCCAAATACACCCAAATGTGAACACTGGTGGAGCTTGGGGAAAATAGACCTTGACATTTGGGAGTTGTACTTGCTGGGATTTATAGTTCACCTATAGTTCACCTACAATCAAACAGCACTCTGAACCCAGCTCACAATGGATTTTCACCAAAAGTGGTACACTACCTACATGGCGTTGTTTTGGAGCTGTAGTTCACCTACATTCAGAGATCACTGTGGACTCAAACAATAGATCTGGACCAAACTTGGCATGGATACTCAATATGCCCAAATGTGCATACTGGTGGAATTTGGGGAAAATAGACCATGACATTTTGGAGTTGTAGTTGCTGGGATTGATAGTTCACCTACATACAAAGAGTGTTCTGAATCTCACACAGAACCCCCATGCCATGGAGGGACTTGCTGGCGCGAGCCTCCCTCCAGCCCCACATGTTCTCCCTCGCCTGAACATGTGCACCACGATGCCATGCCCCGAGCATGTCTGCTCTCCCCTTCCCACTTCGAGTTTCAGAAACAGACCTCCCCTTGGCTGAGAGGACTTGCTGTCTGTTTCCAAAAAGGAAGAGAAAGACAGACGGAGAGATCTTTAGCCTTTTCTGCTAAAGGGGTTTCTAAGACCATCAGAAATATATGTTTTCTGATGGATTGGAGAAGAACAAGCAGGCTTTCTCCCAGGGAGACAATTAAAAGACAATTTAAGAAATATATTAGATCTTATAGAATTTTATGAGCAGCAGCATCAGACTGAGTTGGCATTAATGGCCTTAGATGCAGAAAAAGCCTTTGATAACTTAAATTGGGAATTCTTTAAAGGAATTTTTAAAGAATTGGACATTGGATATCAATTCACAAATGCCATAGAAGCAATTTACAGTACTCAAAGAGCAACACTATGGATCAACGGCCCTCCAGGTGTTTTGGACTTCAACTCCCACAATTCCTAAAAGCCTCAGGCCCTTTCCTTTCCCCCCTAAGCCACTGAAGCTAAGCTAAGGAAGGGGCCTGAGGCTGTTAGGAATTGTGCGAGTAGAAGTCCAAAACACTTGGAGGGCCGAAGTTTGCCCATGCCTGGTTTGCATACACATGTACCCATCAGTGGACAAAGAGACAAAAACTGGAAGGAACAAGGGGTGCATTCATTACCTCCTTCAGCAATATTAACACTAGTTCCATGATTCCACTCACAATACTCTATTCTACTATGGCAGTGTTTCTCAACCTGGGGGGGGCACGAGGGGGTTTCAGAGGGGTCACCAAAGACCATCAGGAAAGGGCCTGAGGCTTTTAGGAATTGTGGGAGTTGAAGTCCAAAACACCTGGAAGGCCAAAGTTTGCCCACACCTGATGCGAATTTTGCTTGGATTGATGCAGATGACTTTGCTTATGACAGAATTAAGCAAAATATTATGTGGAATCAGGAACAATTCTTCGAAATTATTTCGTATCCACTTTCCTGATAAATGAACCAAAGATAACAGTTGAATTGAGCAGGCAGAGGGGTCTACAAGCCCTTGTTGTTGTTTTGGCCAAGCCTTAATAGCATTACAAAATAATTAAGTTGTATTAGTGATCTTGCTGGATATTGTTTGCATTGCTTGGCCATTTGAGGCTGGAAAAAGATTTCGAGAACAGACTGGGGGAGTCAGTTTTGCTCTGCTCCTAGCCTGTTTCCACAGTTGTCATAGCTATGGGAAGAGAGATGGATCGTACTTTGATTCCCTTTGTTTCCTTCAGTGCTCCATAACCCTTGGGAGTCCATCTTTCATCGCTTTCACCAGGGAGGGTGGGAACACATGTCCAGGGGCCTCAAGACAAATCCTACCCAGAGGTGACTTTGGCACAGCTCTGGAATTTTCACACCATCCCAAACCCCACCAAAAGGGTTGCTTGTCTGTTTATTAATTTGTGTAATCTATTTGTGTAATTAGCACAAGGTTGAAAGATATTGAAGAAATAGGCTGCCTACACAGTCCATATCTGCCTTTTCTTGACCACCTTCCCTAGGCACCATTGTGTTGTCTTGAAGTAATAATAATAATAATAATAATAGCAAATCAGAGAACATCTAGTAGTCCAACCTCCTTCTGCCTTGCAGGAATAGCACAGTCAAAGCACCCCCCAACAGATTGCCATCCAGCCTTTGCAATAATAATAATAATAATAATCATCATCATCATCATCCCCCCCACTGGGTGCCGCCTTGTTGTTGGCAGGTGGCTTTAATGCTTCAATAATGTTGAGAGCTGTGCTGGCGGTAGTGTAAACCAGTGATTTTCAACCTTTTTTGAGCCGCGGCACATTTTTTACATTTACAAAATCCTGGGGCACACCACCAACCAAAATGACTCAAAATGACACTCTAACACAGTAATACATATAGTTAATATGTTTTTAAATGTATTTATACACTCACTTAGTGTGAAACCTGGGCCTGTTTCATCTTTTCTTTTTTCTTTTGTCTACCACTCATATTAGGGCATTTATCTGTGTCATAATTTTGTCCAGGGCCCTGTTCGGCATTTGCATTTTCCCTTCTCAAAAACTTCTCCATCACTGTCACTCGCTTGTCTTGCTGTGATCCCAAATTTCCACTGTTACTTGACGCGCAGCTGCAGCATTAACTCTAACTTTGTTTACTTAGCCGCGTCTGAGCGAATCCAAGATGGCGCGACCATAGCACTCTCGCGTCACTTCTTAAGTGACACGAGAGTGCTATGGTTCTATTTCTTAAAGGGACAGATGCGCCTTATAGTTTATATATGAATGAAGTTTGAAAATAATTTCCTACGGCACACCTGATGATCTCTCACGGCACACTAGTGTTCCGTGGCACACTGGTTGAAAATCACTGGTGTAAACTACCAGCAAGCTCAACTGAGAAGTAGAACTAAGTGCACCCAACCCATTTAAATATGGTGAAACAAACTGTAAAGAAGTTTATACTGGCTCGGTCATCACCCAGGATAATAAGGACCGCGGCGAGTGCTTCTCCTGGGCACTTGTCGACAAGTAGGCTACAGGAATCAGGACCCATTGCTGAGCAATGTAGGGCAACTGGAAGCAAAACAACTACAGAAGTGGTAGAAATTTTCAATGCCACACAACCGAACTGTCATTATAGATCAGAACCACAAAAACATGGATGGAGCGGCTCCCTTATGAAACCAGGTTGCAACGCCTTGGTCTTTTCAGCCTTGAAAGACGGCGTTTAAGAGGTGACTTGATCGAAGTGTATAAAATCATGCATGGGATAGAAAAGGTGAATAAAGAAAAACTGTTTTCTTTATCACAAAACACTAGGACTAGAGGGCACTCCCTGAAGCTCCAAGGTAGGAAAATTAGGACTAACAAAGGGAAATATTTCTTCACCCAGAGGGTCATTGGGTTATGGAACTCACTTCCAGAAGAGGTTGTGACAGCTGTCAGCCTGAACAACTTCAAGGCAGGATTAGACAGATTCATGGATACCAAGTGTATCGGTAGTTACTGAAGAGGACATTCAAGTGCCACCTCGGAGTTGGTTGAGGAAGGCAGGATTTCCCTGGGTACTGGTTGTGGGGGGTCGGGAGCAGGTCAGGGTTTTGCCCTCCCTTCTGCTCGAGATCCCCGTGTACAACTGGTGGGCCACTGTGTGATACAGAATGCTGGACTAGATGGGCTGAGGTCCGATTCAGCATGGCTCTTCTTATGTTCTTATGTTCTTATGATACTAATTGCAAAGTAATTGTGGTCCCAGTGGTGATCGGCACACTGGGTGCAGTGCCTAAAGACCTTGGCTTGCACTTAAACACAATCGGCGCTGACAAAATTACTATCAGCCAGCTGCAGAAGGCCACCTTACTGGGATCTGCACGCATTATTCGCCGATACATCACATAGTCCTAGTCACTTGGGAAATGTCCGATGCGTGATCCAATACAACAGCCAGCAGAGTGATCTTGTCTGCTGTGGACTCATCTTGTTGTGTTTCTAATAATAATAATAATAATATCAATCCCAGAGGCCATCCAGTCCAACCTCCTTCTGCCTTGCAGGAAAAGCACAGTCAAAGCACCCCCCAACAGATAGCCATCCAGTCTTTGCAATAATAATAATAATAATAATAATAATAATAATAGGAGCAACCCAGAGGTCATCCAGTCCAACCTCCTTCTGTCTTCCAGGAAAAGCACAGTCAAAGCACCCCCCAACAAATAGCTATCCAGCCTTTGCAATAATAATAATAATAATAATAGGAGCAACCCAGAGGCCATCCAGTCCAACCTCCTTCTGTCTTGCAGGAAAAGCACAGTCAAAGCACTTCCAACATGTAACCATCCAGCCTTTGCAAGAAGGAGGAGGAGGAAGAAGAAGAAGGAGAAGAAGAGGGCGGAGGAGCAACCCAGGGACCATTCTGTCCAACCTCCTTTTGCCTTGCAGGAAAAGCACAGTTAAAGCACCAGCAACAGATGGCCATCCAACCTTTGCAATACTACTACTACTACTACTACTACTACTACTACTGGGAGCAACCCAGAAGCCATCCAGTCTAACCTCCTTCTGCTTTGCAGGAAAAGCGCAAAAAGCGGCAGCAGGAAGACCACAGGCCACATACTTTAGGCAGTGGGGAGTGGAAGGCCCCCATGGAGCACAGCTTGAGAACCCATATAAGTATAAGTTATTTCAGTGATGGGGGGCTATCCTATTATGAGTTTTGATGCAGGAGGTAGCATTTCAGAATGCAACCTGTTTCTGCTGAGCGGGTTGTGCCACTTGAAGAGTCATCTGCTTGTCCAGGCATTTCTCTGATGAACCATCAAGTTAGGAGCCCTTGGTGTTTTAAATCAAATGTTTCATTATAGTGAGAGTTTTTTTTATTGTTTGAGATGGCATTGCTTGATTTCATTATATTTTGTAAGTGTTCCCATTCTGTGTCATAAACTGCTCAGAGCGCTGAGGCTTGAAAACGTTATTGAAATGCCACACACAGACACAAACGAATGGATTGAGCACCCACAAAAGCTGTTGCAGGAAAACGTCTCCCTTCCCCTTCCTAACTGGTTATCCATAAGCAGTATTTATTAGTCTTGTGCATTTGTATGCAATTGCTATCCTTTTCTGTATGTTCCATTCGTATGGCCCCATTTTTCATTTTCGGGTGCCGCTTCCGAAAATGGGTGCCGATACAAATAGGCGTTTTTGGAAAAGGTCCGAAAAAATGAATATTTTCATGCCTGCCAGAGTTGCAGGCCCTGGGAGTCATGGGCGCTTTTCTCTTCTGCCCCCTTTACTGGAATTCCATCGGCATGTGTGGACACAGAGCACCTTTGGTGCTCTGTTTCAGGGCCTGCTGGCAGGCCTGCTTGCCATATGTACCCTTTTTCCAAGGAGAGTGCATCTGGCGAGCAGGACCAAAGTGTGTGCATGGCAGGCCCTGAAGTGGAGCATCGAGCGCCGAAAATGTACGGTGTTTGGTGCTCCACTTCAGGGCCTGGTGCGCACGCATGTTTTGGGCCTGCTCACCAGATACACTCTCCTTGGAAAACGACTGTGCCTGGCGAGAAGGCCTGCCAGCAGGTCCTGAAGCAGAATGCTGAACGCCAAGTGCATCTTCAGGGTTTGAAGCGGAGTGCCAAGTAAGATGAACTTCGCGTTTGGCACTCCGCTTCACCAGGCACACTCTTTTTCCAAAGAGAGTTGCGTTTAGCGAGCAGTCCCTGAAGTGCAGCGCCAAGTGCTGAAGATGCGCTGTGTCCACATATGCCAATGGAGTTACTGTAAGGTTCCCTCCCTTGCTTTACACAGGTAAGGGGGGAGAAGAGAGAAGCGCTAGTGGCTCCCAGGGCCTGCAGCCCTGGCAGACATGAAAATCAGATGACAATCAGTTACCGTTCCCACTTTTAATTCGTTTCACTGGTGTTTTCATACCTGAAGGGAGTGTACTGTTTCTTGCACTCTGAATAAACAAAAACAGTACGAAAACACGAATGAAACAGATGAAATAGTAATCGAGCCAATGTCTAGTATTTACCTCATGGGATCTTTTATGAATCTAATAAACTGTGTATCTTTTTGGTGGGTAGGCAGGGGTGATCAGGATGGTATATTTTCCCCATAAACCCCAAATGTATCAAACAGAGAAAAACACAGATGAGGGCATTTGATCATCAACCTAAAGACAATAGAATTGCTCAGCCTGAGGACAAGAGGGTCCTTGCTGAACACTTGGCCACTTGATCTACATATTTAATCCCATCAAAATGTTTTTCTGCCTTCATTGTTCTACTCATCACTCACCTCTTCGCCCCCATTGGCTGGAAACCAGGAGAAGATGCAGCCAGCCAGCAAGATTCCATCCAATACAAAACTGGTCTGGGGGCGGGAAGTGGGAAATTTGAATCTGTAACCTTATAAAATGGCATGTATTTTGAATGTAACCTTATGACTGCTTTGCGACAAGGATATTGCGGTTGTCATCCTCCTCAGCTGACGAGAATAAAGACTTTAGTGGCATCTTCTTCCGAACCTCTTTGGTGAGATTATTTGGGAAAGGGGTCTTTTTAACTTGCCAAAGGTTCTGCTGAAATCCTCGCTTTAGGGGTACTTTCTGAGCTTCTGCCCCTTCTGGGCCAGGCTATTTCCAAATTGTTCACTAACAAGTTGAGGATAGAACTACTTTGAAGTCACTTATTCATAGGGTTGCCATAGGTCGAATTCAGCTCAACAGCAGTTAACCACCCTGGAAAATGTAGTCCACGGAAGTGCACACCAGCTTCCTTGAGGAGAAATTCCATTTCTTTTACCAAAGACTAAATCCCAAAACTCTGCAGGAAGGAACCTGCATATAATGTGGTGTCAAACAGCTAAACCTATAACTATGAACATTTTTGAAAGGCCATTTTCACTCTGCCATAAACCGCCTGAGACAAATTATTCTAGTGAATTATTCTACATGTCTCTGGTGTCTCTGGCATCATCTGATGGGTTCCCTTTTGTACCTTCTATATCACCTATGTCAAACTCAAGGCCCACAGGCCAAATCAGGCCCGCCATGCCATTGTATGTAGCCTTCCAGATGCGGGACTACAACTCCTGTATTCCTCCTCATTAGACTTCATGACTAGAGCTGAATAGGAGTTGTGATACTGTAACATCTGGAAGGCTGCTGCTTGTTCTGTTTAGTTCACACAATGGGGTATGAATTTGGATATAAGGCTTGTGAATCGGGCCTGCCTTTAAAATGCCATTTAACTTTTCCCCAACCTGAAAACCACAAGTGCTGTTGGGTTGTAATTCCCATTATCCTCAGCCCACATTGCAAATCTTCGGAAGTGATGGGAGTTGTCATTCAGTAATATCTGGGGACCCAAATTGGGTGGAAACTAAAGAAAACTGGGCACTATGTTTAAAAAAAACGTTTTATTTCCCTGCTGCCAGGGTGTTTTCTACTGATTTATTTTCAAATTACTCCCTAGCTGGCTCCCTAGCTCTTGCTATGTAATAATAGGGTTGTTGTTTTTCTATATTGACATTGTGATTTGATATTTTACTCAACCTTGTCTTTGTTGTTGGGTGTTGATTTCTTAAGCCGCTTTGGCCATTGGCATGAGGATGATGATGTTGATGTTGATGATGATGACGACGATGATGAAGAAAAGATGTCAGCTTGTTTTCTGCTGTTCTGGAGACTAGGACACACTGGAGCAATGGATTCAAATTGCAGCAAAAAGATTCCATCCTAAACATTAGGAAAACCTTCCTGATGGTGAGACTGTTCAGCAATGGAATGTGCTGCCTACCAAAGTGGTGCAGTCTCCTTTTCTGGTGGATTTGAAGCAGAGGTTGGATGGCCATCTGCCTGGGGTGCTTTGAATATGTTTTCCTGCCAGGCAGAAGCGGGTTGGACTGGATAGCCCTTGGGGTGTCATAGCCTCCTATGATTCTATGAAATATATACATGCATAATTAGTTTCACTTGTTTAGGATTGGTTTAGCAAAAGACAAAAGAGTAAAATACAGGGTGCAATGCATGGATGAGGGCGAACAGATTGAAATTGAATCCTGACAAGACAGAGGTACTCCTGGTCAGTCGAAAGGCCGAACAGGGCATAGGGTTACAGCCTGTGTTGGATGGGGTTACACTCCCCCTGAAGACGCAGGTTCGCAGCTCGGGAGTGATCCTGGATTCATCGCTGAGCCTGGAACCCCAGCTCTCGGCGGTGGGCAGGGGAGCTTTTGCACAATTAAAACTTGTGCGCCAGCTGCACCCGTACCTTGGGAAGTTTGACTTGGCCATGGTAGTCTACGCTCTTGTTACATCCTGAATAGACTACTGCAACACACTCTACGTGGGGCTGCCTTTGAAGACTGCCCTAAAACTAGTTCAGTGGTCGGCAGCCAGGTTGTTCACTGGAGCAGCGTACAGGGAGCACACAACTCCTCTGTTACGCCAGCTCCACTGGTTGCTGATCAGTTTCCAAGCTCCATTCAAAGTGCTGGTTTTAATAATAATAATAATAATAATTTATTTCTAACCCGCATCCATCTTCCCAAAGGGGACTCGGAGTGGCTTACATGGGGCCATGCCCAAACACATCACCAAATATCAACAACATTGAAGAACAATAAGCATAATAAAAGCAATAAACACAATAAAATACATCTGTGAAAGCACAACAGTACAGGTGAATCTAAAAACAGAACCGACAGGGCGGGCCACATGAACATATAGGATGTTTAAAAAACTCGGGGGAGATAACTGGAGTAGTGTCGAAGACAAAGGGTCACATAGGGGGAAAAGGTTTCGCAGAAACGGGGGCATTTGAAGAACCTAATCTCCGAAGGCCAGGTGGAAGAACCAGGTTTTCAGTTGTTTCCTGAAGGATTCCAATGAGGGGGCATTCCTAATCTCTCCCGGGAGGGAATTCCAAAGTCGAGGGGCCACAGAGGAGAAGGCTTTCTCTCTAGTGCTCACAAGCCAAGTTTGTGAGACTGGCAGGGGCGAAAGGAGGGCCTCCCCTGAGGAGCGGTTTTAACCTTTAAAGCCCTAAACGGCTCTGGCCCACACTACCTGTCCGAACGTAACTCCTGGTACGAACCATCATGAAACTTAAGATCATCTGGGAAGGCCCTGCTCTTGATCCCACAGCCATTGCAAACGCAACAGGTGGGGATGAGGGACAGGACCTTATCAGCAGTGGCCCCCCATCTATGGAACGCCTTCCCTAGAAATATCAGATCAGCCTCTTCCCTCCTGTCTTTTAGAAAGAAAATCAAAACCTGGCTATAGGGCCAAGGATTTGATCAGTGAGCAGCAAGTGGAAGAAGATCACACAACCTATGGCAATGAATTGACCCGGACTGGTTTTGGATTTCGATTTTAATGGATGTGCCTTAATTAATTTTAAAAATTGTTTTAATATTTTTAATATTTTGATTGTACTGTTGATTGTTTTTATGATGCTAGCATCGTATGATCCTTTTGTTAGGCCACCCTGAGTCCCCCTTTGGGGGGAAAAGGGCGGGGTATAAATATAGGAAATAAATAAATAAAGTTTATTAATACTTATCCTATGTTCCATCCAGCCAACGCCTTACCTGCCAGGGACTTGGTGGTTTGACCACGATCTTCCCAGCCTGAGACTGGAACTTGAAAGCCAGCTGTAGCTACCTGTGATTAGGCTTCATTTTCTGAAATGTGTGGAAGGCAACAGTTTCTCTGGCCTGCACATAGAACAGAACTTTTTGTGGTGATCTGCATAACCAAATCTCCACATATCTATATCTCGTGGCTATCTTGGGAGCCTCTAAACCAATGATTTTCAATCTTTTTTGAGCCACGGCACATTTTTTATATTTACAAAATCCTGGGGCACACCACCAACCAAAATGACACAAAATGACACTCTAACACAGTGATACATATAGTTAATATGTTTTTAAATGTATTTATACACTCACTTAGTTTCGATGGGCCTGTTTCGATGAACACAAAATAGATATCCTGGCAGGAATGGTAGAAAGATGTGTCTGAGCGAATCCAAAATGGCGAGACCATAGCACTCTCCCGTCACTTCTTAGGTGACATGAGAGTGCTATGGTTCCATTTCTTAAAGGGACAGATGCGCCTTATAGTTTATATATAAACTAGCTGTACCCGGCACACGTTGCTGTGCCCTATTTAGGAGATGCGAGAAAGTCTGAGTATGTAAGGGTTGGAATTGATGTTACTTATGGTCTTGGTGGGGTCATGGTTGTGTCATTGTGGGTTGTTCTGGTGGGTGGGATGTTGAAGTCCTGTGGAGTTGTCGGTGTGTGGTGTTGCTGGCGTTCTGCCTAGCTTGTGGATATACAATGTTTTTTGTCTTTCCATCTGCTGTGTTGATGTAGAGGTTCTGTGGTTTCCCAACTCTGGAGCACGCTACGTAGAGTTTTCCGTGGGAGAAGCATTCTGTGTCAAGGTCTATGCCACAGATTTGTAGTGTTTGTCCTTGAGCCTTGTTTATGGTGATGGCAAAAGGTAGTGTGGTGCAGTGTCTTTCTGTTAAGGGGTTTGTTCTGCCCTTTTTTGTGTGATGTATGTAGCGTTGCGAGTGTGTCGTCCGATGCTGTTCTTTTTAGGAGGCATGGCTTGTCTTTTGGGTCAGCTTATGCCTGTGTGGAAGGAAGGAATGGCATACAAATGGGTTGAGCAGTAGACGTAAGGTTGTGTTATGTGCGTATTGTGGTGTGTGTAGGTATTACTTTCGTGTTATTCTGGGGGTATGTGTTTGTCAGTGGTGCCTGTGTGCCTGGTGCCCTATTTGTCTCTCTCCTAGATCTTGACCGTGGCAGTTTAACCCTCAACTGAAATCACTCAGCATTCTAAGTGGCTTTGCCCACCGTTACTATGGTAACTGATGTTGGCCAATGGGTTTCGCTGGCTGCCGCAGAGGATGCTGGGAAATGTAGGTTTTTTTGTATCGTTGTTTTGGGGGCCTTCTAGGTTTTTTGGGGGAGTTTCTTTGCTAAAAACTTTCCTTGCCTGAGGCCTATTTGTGTTGGCAAGTTTGGTGTCTCTGCCTTGGAAGGTTTCTCTGTCTCTGTCAGTCGTTCGACGACGGGACCTCCTTTATATAATAGATGAAGTTCGAAAATAATTCCCCACGGCACACCTGATGATATCTCACGGCACACTAGTGTTCCGCGGCACACTGGTTGAAAATCACTGCTCTAAACCTCACAACAAAGCCTCAAGTCTGGACAATGGAGGCAGATATCCCAGGACCAACAGGTCTGTATGTGGACCTCTTCAGAAGTCCCGTGATGTTTTGCCCCTCACTAAAACCCACAATTTAGTGCTGTCTGGAAGCGCCCCCAGAAGGTGAAATAAAAGTGTGCCAAGCCAACTCCTGCTGCTGGCAGGCAATCCATAGAATCGTAGAGTTGGAAGAGAACACATGGGCCATCTAGTCCTGTCCTGCCATGCAGAAAAAGCACAATCAAAGAACCCCCGACAGATGGCCATCCAGCCTCTGTTTAAAAAGCCTCCAAGGAAGGAGCTTCCATCGGACTCCGAGGCAAAGAGTTTCACTATTGAACTATAACAACTAATTAAGAAAAAAAAGAATTAGATGAACCAATCTTGAAGTGAGGGGAGGAGCACAGGAATTGATAATGTAGAGAGGGGAAAATGTATAACTGATAGGACTAAGGCACAAACACAGCAAATGTGCACTAGAGAGCACCAACAACCAGCAGCATAGCTTAGCTTCACTCTTGATGAATCCTTCCACTTAACACAGGAGAAATCAACTCTGCAGTGTTCTTAAGGGAAGCCGTAAGGCTCGTAATTAAAAGAGTTTTCATTGTTTGCATGATTAGTGAAGTGAAGCCTTTCTGGATTTTTACACCGTTGAGATCAGAATCTACCCTTTTTTTCTCACCACTCTTTTTTCCCTTGAGGGTGTGGGGGACCAAGGATAATGAACAGGTAGAGCCTTTCACGTGGAGAGTTCAAAGCAACTTGCAAACTCATTTTAAGGCAAAGGACTTTGTGTGGGAATATTGTTTTGTGTCCATTTCCTCCGCTGAGAACATTTACAGTCACTAAGCATGTGTAAGAAAGCCAGCATGGTGTGGTGGCTGAACTATTGGACTACTACTCTAGAGCAGTGTTTCTCAACCAGTGTGCCGCGAGCGATCATCAGGTGTGCCGTGGGAAATTGGAACTTCCAATACACTTTCTTCCCCCTGCTGCCGAACACTTTTTCTGTTGGTAATGAGAGTTCAATATGCCAAGTTTGGTTCACTTCCATTGTTGCAAGAGTTCAGGATGCTCTTTGATTGTGTGTTAACTATAAATCCCAGAAACTGTAACTCCCAAATGTCAAGGTCTATTTTCCCCAAACTCCATCTGTGTTCACATTTGGGCATATTGAGTATTCATGCCAAGTTTGGTCCTGATCCAACATTGTTTGAGTCCACAGTGCTCTCTGGATATAGGTGAACTACAACTCCAAAACTCAAGGTCAATGCCCACCAAACTCTTATAGCATTTTCTCTTGGTTATGGGAGTTCTGTGTGGGAAGTTTGATTCCATTCCATCATTGGTGGAGGTCAGAGTGCTCTTTGATTGTGGGTGAACTATAACTCCCAGCAACTACAACTCCCAAACGACAAAATCAATTGTGTTCATCGAAACAGGCTCTAGAGCAGTGTTTCCCAGCCTTTTTTGAGCCGCGGCACATTTTTAACATTTACAAAATCCTGGGGCACACCACCAACCAAAATGACACA
This sequence comes from Anolis apletophallus, assembly GCA_030556195.1. Classification (NCBI taxonomy): domain Eukaryota; kingdom Metazoa; phylum Chordata; class Lepidosauria; order Squamata; family Anolidae; genus Anolis; species Anolis apletophallus. Next base: position 47,191,552 of record JARBWK010000011.1, on the reverse strand, counting down.
AAAGGACACTCTAACACAGTAATACATATAGTTAATATGTTTTTAAATGTATTTATACACTCAGTGTGAAACCTGGGCCTGTTTCGATGAACACAACATATATATGACTTCCTCTCACATATTTATCCATGGCTATCATGTCTTCTCTCAGCCTTCTCTTCTTCAGGCTAAGTATGCCCAGCTCTTCAAGCCACTCCTCATAGAGCTTGTTCTCCAGACCTTTGTGAAATTTCACCCTGAGTGAAACTTGCTTCCAGTTAACTATGGATGTCATGAAGCTGTTATAAACAGTTCCTTGGGGGGCAGGGCGCGGGGGACTCTAAAAAATCCAGGAAAATAGTAAAAACTTTTCCAAGCGGAGAGGCTCAATTTGTTTCTTGAAAACCTGTGAGGGGGCTGTAGGAGGGGGGAGAGTGCCAATTTCCCACGGCACACCTGATGATCGCTCACGGCACACTAGTGTGCCACGGCACACTGGTTGGGAAACACTGCTCTAGAGACCAGGGTTCGAATCCTCATTTGAGCATGGAAACATTCTGGTGACATTGGGCAAGTCATGTTCTTTCCACCTGAGAGAAGCAAAAGCAAAATACCATCTGAACAAATCTTGCCACAAGGTCTGTAGTAGGTTCACCTTAGGTTGGCATGAGTCAGAAATGACTTGAAGGCTTACAACAGCATTTCTCAACCTGGGAGTCAGGACCCGGGGGGGGGGTCGCGAGGGGGTTTCAGAGGGGTCACCAAAGCATATATTTCTGATGGTCTTAGGAACCCCTTTGGCAGAGAAGGCTGAAGATCTCTCTGCCTGTCCTTCTCTTCCCTTTTGGAAACAGACAGCGAATCCTTCCACCAAAAGCCCTCCTCCACTGTGATTGGCCAGCCTCTCAGCCAAGGGAAGGGCTGTTTCTCCAACTCCAAGCGGGGAGGGGAGAGCAGGCGTGCTTGGCGCATGGCAGTATGGTGCGGATGTGTGGGAGAGTGAGAGTGTACGAGGCTGGGGGAGGTTGCGCCAGCAAGTTTCTACAAGGCATGGGGGGTTCTGTTTAGGAAGTTTGGCCCAATTCTATTGTTGGTGTGGTTCAGAATGATAAACTATAAATCCCAGCAGCTACAACTCCCAAATATCAAGGTCTATTTTCCCCAAACTCCACCAGTGGTCACATTTGGGCATATTGAGTATTTGTGTCAAGTTTGGTCCAGATCCATCAGTGTTTGAGTCCACAGTGCTCTCTGGATGTTGGTGAACTACAACTCCAAAACTCAAGGTCAATGCCCGTTAAACCCTTCCAGTATTTTCTCTTGGTCATGGGAGTTCTGTGTGCCAGGTTTGGTTCAGTTCCATCTTTGGTGGAATTCAGAATGCTCTTTGATTGTAGGTGAACTATAAATCCCAGCAACCACAACTCTCAAATTGCAAAATCAATACTCCCCAACCCCATCAGTATGCAAACTTGGGCATACCTGGTATTTGTGCCAAATTTAGTCCAGTGAATGAAAATACTTCCTGCATATCCAATATTTACATTACGATTCACGACAGTAGCAAAATTACAGTTGTGAAGTAGCAATGAAAATAATTTCATGGTTGGGGGTCACCACAACATGGGGAACTGTATTAAGGGGTCAGGGCATTAGGAAGGTTGAGAAACACTGTCCTAAACCCATAAAACCACTGAATCCAAACTATCTTGCCTTTGAGACTTCATATTTATGTCCTAAGAACAGCCAGTATTTGGCAGACTTCTGTGACTGTAGGTGATTCATATTTGCCAAAGGTGAATAGGCGAGTCGCTGTTTTAAAACCTGGATGAATATCCTTGCAGCTATCAGATAATGCCACATATCAGATCCAGCAACCTTCACGCTGAGATATATTTTAATTATCCCCTTTTACCCTGCAACCCTTCCCCAGCAAAACGAGTTTGTGTGTGGCCATATGTCAGGCAGGGAGTTGAGAGTTTGCCAAAGGGCCTTCTGACCGGATGGGGACAGTGCTCTTAGATTGCAGGTGAACTATACATCCCAGTACCTACAACTCCTATAAATCATGGTGAATTCTCCCCTAACCTCTCTAGTATGTTGAGTTGCTGATCAATTCCTCTGTTTGCTGTGTGCCATAGAAAAGAATAGGAAAGGGTTATGAGAGAAACAGTGGGCGGGGTCCAGGGCCGTAGCCAGGATTTTGATTCGGGGCGGGGGGGCTGAGACTGGGTGGAAGAGGGTCTACCCTAGCAAACCTTTTGTATTGTTATCCCAATAACCCCATTAGTGTGGGATATAATGAGCATGGTGATCAGATCATGATATGAATAAACATAACAGTTTAAATAATGTACCAGTAAGGCCTTTTCGCGGGCCACCCTGAGAATTTCGGGGGGGGGGGGGGCTGAAGCCCCCTTAGCCCCCCCCTGGCTACATGCCTGGTGGGGTCATGCAAATTCCACACCAATGGAGAAAGTAAGAAACACTGGGATGTCTGTGGTGGAGGAAACACATAAAATCTAGGATGAAATTGTCCCTGTATGAAAGCCTTCACTTGGGTGGTGGGCAGGGTGGTGTTGGTGCAGGACGTTAGCAGGTCTCCTTTTGGACATGTTCATGGCACTCACTATAACCTGCAATGCTGCTGGGGGGGGGGGAGGACATTGGTGTCTCCTGAGGAGTGGGAGCTATAGCTGTTCATGGAGGCAGGAGCTTGTCTGTGTAAGTGGACAGCCCAGCCACGCACGCACACACACACACACACTTTTGAAGTCGAGCCCCAGAGCTCCTGTTTCCAAGTTGAATTGGCCTGCAGCAGGGAGTTCCACAGTTCCTAAAATGCCCCATTGGACCAGCATGGCTGGGTAGTGTGGTTAAAGCAGCAGCCTCCAAAGATCTGTTCCTGCCTTGCTTTCCTTTCCCCTCTCCTAACATCATAGCTAAATCTCCGTAAAAGTAAAAGAAACCTCTATTTGCAACTGTTCCCCTTTATGCATTGTGTCCCTTTCTGCCTCTAACATAACTATAACCAAAACAAAGGATCATCCATCTTGGTTTCATATTTCTTCTAGACTAATTCTAAGACTCTCGGCTAACTCACTTTTCTGCCTCCTGATCCTTGTGCCCTTGTTTAAGTATTATTTGCCAAAAGTGTCAGCTGACTGATCCTGCAGCAGGGAGTTCCAACGTCTCATCATGGATCCTGGGTCCCCGAGAGGTCTGTGTTCCGTGAAGCTTGCTATGTGGACTCCCTAGGGGCTCCATGATGACAGCAGACTTGCAGTTTCCAAAGACAGTTTGAGATCTACAGTTTTCCAAGTACCAAAGGACCTTTTGCACACCAAATCCAATGATCTTTCTCCCTGCCTTCATGAAGTGTGTTATTGAACTCTTTCGCCTTGTTTTCTAGATTCTTTTCTTATGAAGTTCACCCACCAAAGCCCCCTCTTTTTTGCCCTCATTCAAAAAGGATGTTTTGCATAGACCTCCTAACTTGGACAATATTTTCCGGGACTCTCTTTTATGAAATTCAATGAATAAAAAGGAAAAATAAAATACAGATAAGGCCAGAAGGAAACCCCCTTGCCCTGAAATCCAATGTACCCCCTCCCGCATGCCCTTTCCCATAAATGTGTGCATTTTAAAAATAGCAAAGCCACATCTGCTGACCACACTATATGACTCAAAGGGCCAGAACTCTTGGGACATAAAGTTGAGGCACAAACAATTCGAACGAACAAGACCACTTAGAAACCATTGGGCAAAGTGTAGCCTTGAAAATTAGAAGATGATCCCGACTACTTTGCATCCCTGTCAAATAGAGCAGTGGTCTATGAAGGGTCCTCAGAAGTTTTGGCCTTCAACTCCCAGAAATCCTAATAGCTGATAAACTGGCTAGGATCTCTGGGAGTTATAGGCCTAAACACCTGGGGACCTGCAGGTTGAGAACCACTGAACTAGAGGATTGGCTTTGTTTTGGTCCTCTGATTCTGTCCCATTATCTCCGTGCACATTTTCTCCTTTATTGCTCATGCCCACACATTGACTCAGAAGCAGGGCACAAAGCATTCTCCGTGTGGCTTCCCTCCTTTCTAATTAAAATAATCTACCTTTTCCATCATCGTGTGTGATTCAAAAGCAGAGTTAATGAGAATAATTGTTCATATTCCCGTATCATTCCTCTTTGAAGTTCTAAAAAAGTTCCTTTCATTCTCCCCTGCTCCATGAAAAATGAGTATTTATTGCAGCAAGATGGGCAAATTGTGCCAGATGTGTCATTTCCATCTGTGTTATGCTTTGTCCACGCATTGCTAAGAACAAAGGATTCACTGGGTTGCTGTGAGTTTTCTGGGCTGTCTGGCCATGTTCCAGAAGCATTCTCTCCTGATGCTTTCCCCATAACTATGGCAGGTATCCTCGGAGGTTGAGGGCTTTATTGGAAAACTAGGCAAGTTGATATAAACTTGATCCAGTTATGGGTCCTGCTCTCCATGGGTGCCACCTCGAGACACTCACTTCTCCCATCTTTTTAAGCAACTCTCTTGTAGAAATAGACAGGTTGCTCTGAAAGCCATGTTGTGACTTCGGAAATCAGAGTATCACATCTGAGAAATGCTTGCCCTTCAAAAATAACTTCATTGTTGGAAAGAGGGGGAAGTCTGATGGTGCGAGGTTGGGTGAATAAGGGGATGCGGTCGAATTTCAAAGCCACAGAAGCATGCTTCTTCCATTTGGGCAACACGTGAATTGTGAACTAGTGCATTGCCTTGCAGAAGGCAGACATCTTTGGTGAGCATGTCACCTTGTCTCTTGGTTTGGATGGCCTCCCGCAATTTCTGCAGCAGTAAAGCACAGTATGCCCCTGTGATCATGGTCCCCTTTGCTAGGAAATCCATCAATCCTACTCTGTGCTGGTCCCAAAATACTGTGAGGATGATCTTGCCTGCGGGGAGGTGGGTACGTGCCTTCTTTGGAGGCGGTAAGTCAGGATGCTTCCATTGCATCGACTGGACCTTAGTCTCAGGATCAGAGTGATGGGCCCAGTTTTCTTCCTGTGTGATCAATCTGTTGAAAAAGTCCTCCTGGTTTCCATGAATATAGAAAAAGCCATAAGAATAAGTAGAGTACTACTGTCAGATATATATATTTAGAATAAGAGCATAAGGGAAACCTCATGTATAAAGAAAGAACGAAGAATATATGCAAACAGTGTGGAACTAGAATGGAAGTCAATATACCCTGTTTCCCCTTTTCCCTTTCCCTATTGTATTCATGTATTGTATGTTTGATAAAATGGAAACTTTCAATAAAAAGTATCTCATAAAAAAAGTCCTCCTGGTTTCCATGGCACATTATTGTCAATAGAGTCTGAGACCATTCGATGTGTTCCTGCTTCTGGAAAGGTGTGAGCAACTGGGAGACCCAGTGTGCAGATACCTTATGCATGTGAAGATGGTCTTGCATAGTTTTTTCCACAGATTCCACACTAATCGTGACATTTTGCACTAGGTGGCCAATGGTTTGGTGGGGACGAGAGAGAGGGCCTTCTCTGTGGTGGCCCCTTGACTTTGGAACTCGCTTCCCAGGAGTATTAGACAAACCTCCACATTGGCAGTTTTTAGGAGGAGTCTGAAAACTTGGCTGTTCCAATGTGCCTTCCCTGAATAAGTAAATAATGCCCTGCTGTGATTAATGTCTTGCAAATTGTCCTCATAAGCACTTTAATAATCTGTTGGGCCATCTGCCCCACATTATCCTTTAAAACCTTTCCTGTTACATACATACTACCTCTGTCTCGCATCCAGTCAGGGCCGTAGCCAGGATTTTGATTCGGGGCTGAGTTTGGTTCGGGGGGGCTGAGACTGGGTGGAAGAGGGTCTACCCTAGCAAACCTTTTGTATTGTTATCCCAATAACCCCATTAATGTGGGATATAATGAGTATGGTGATCAGATCATGATATAAATAAACATACAGTTTAAATAATGTACCAGTAAGGCCTTTTCACGGACCACCCTGAGAATTTCATGCCTGCATCCAGTGTTATTTATTTTTTAAAAATTAATATTTTACATTTGGCCTGCCCAGAATGGTTTTAAACTGTCCGTTATTGCTTGTTTGTAAGTATTTTGATTGTATTGTTGTTTATTATTTGCTGTTATGTTGTTATTATGTGTTATTGGGCTTGGCCTCATGTAATCCTGCCCCGAGTCCCCTTGGGGAGATGGTGGCGGGGTACAAATAAAGTAAACAAATGAGTAAATAAATAATGGTTATGCAGTGATTTTCCAAAATGGCGACCTCCACTTGCTAGATGCTGTGTTCATCAATAGCAGAGTGAGATTGCCCTGGAATTGAAGCTGTTTGCACCGAAGTCTGACCACATTTGAATTAACGATGCCAGTCCTTGACTACATCATATGATGGGGAATCTTCACTATAAACATTTTTCATCTCATTGAACGTCTCCTTTGGTGTGTGGCCTTGCAAGTAAAGGAACTTGAAAACTGTTCTGTATTCCGCTGGGTCCATTATCAAACCTTACACTACTTCAGCACCTGCACACTCAAGACCATGATCAGTTCCGAGTTGTACATTGTCATGTAACCCAGTGTTTCCCAACCTTTTTTGAGCCGAGGCACATTTTTTACATTTACAAAATCCTGGGGCACACCACCAATCAAAATGACACAAAATGTTTTATGGCGTTTCGGCACCTCTTTTTCACAACAGGCTGCATATGCAGGGGACAAAGAGTAGGCAAAATAATAATAATATAGTGAAACTAGCAATATGCACAATTACAAAAGTTTTATAAAGTTAATGTATCAATACAGTGAATTTGAAACACACGGAGTACAGTTTGGCACCCACATGATGTTGGCACCTCCATGGGAGAAAAAGGAAACATCTTCCCTTACCGCGTTGGATTAGGCTCTGTACTGGATAATCTGCAATATATAGAAGTTCAATATATAGGAGTTATCCACAAACAGAGGGCAGCATGCGAAGGAGGAGAGGAGCGCAAGTGGGCGGTTCCAAAAGTTATCCACAACAAGTGGGCGGCTCCAAAAATGACACGGCGTCATTTTGGAGCCGCCCATTGGGCTCCTCTGCTCCTTTGCATGCTGCAGTCTGTTTGGGGCGAGGAGCCCAGTGGGCGGTTCCAAAATGATGCGGCGTCATTTTGGAGCCGCCCATTGGGCTCCTCTCCTCCTTTGCATGCTGCGTAACGCTTTTCCCTCGCAGCAGGGGGCGTTTGCGGACAGAGCCTAATACCAACGTGGTAAGGGAAGATTTTTTCTCCCATGGAGGAGGACAAAATAATAGCGGCGGCCAAAGGAGGGGGGAAGGAAGGGGGGCAAAAAGCTTTTCTGGAGGCACAGCTGGAGCTCTGCAAAGGCAAAGGAGTGTGCCTAGGTACACTGGTTGAAAAAGACTGATGTAACCTATAGCAGTGTTTCCCAACCAGTGTGCCGGGGCACACTAGCGTGCCGTGAGCGATCATCAGGTGTGTCGTGGGAAATTGGCACTCCTCCCCCTCCTAGCAGCTCTTTCTACCTCTTTCTCTCCCCAAAGATCCTCCCCGAAGCAAAGGATGGGCTCCGCTGAATGCCAGGGCTAGGCCCGCCTTGAGGAAGCCTTCAGGAGCCTCGACTCAGCATGGCTCCAGCTCAGGGCTGCTTCAGCCTCCTGATGCTCCCAGGTTCGCTCACTGCCCAATTCACTGACATGGTGAAATTTCACAAGGGTCTGAAGAACAAGCCCTATGAGGAGCGGCTTGAAGAGCTGGGCATGTTTAGCCTGAAGAAGAGAAGGCTGAGAGAAGACATGATAGCCATGTAGAGGTATGTGAGAGGAAGTCATATATATGTTGTGTTCATCGAAACAGGCCCAGGTTTCACACAGAGTGTATAAATACATTTTAAAACATATTAACTATATGTATGACTGTGTTAGAGTGTCATTTTGTGTCATTTGGTTGGTGGTGTGCCCCAGGATTTTGTAAATGTAAAAAATGTGCCGCGGCTCAAAAAAGGTTGGGAAACACTGACCTATAGAGACTTATATCATTGCACATGCGCAGTTTCAACATCCTGAGATAAATAGAAATGGGTCAGGTGAAATCTGTAATGAATGCCCCTCATATCTGTGGAATGTCTAGGGTTGGAATGTTTGGGGGGTGCATGACTCCACCCATGCCTCTCCCATAACCCTTTCCTATTCTTTTCTATGGCACAGACATTGTAATTGTTGTCATGTCACGACTGCTGTATTTTTTAAACGCCAGTATATGGAACATGTTTTAATGTTTATTTTGGAAAGTGCTTGTTGTACTTTTGGAAGTTGTATATTTTATGTCATGGCCCATGGCTAGTACAATAAACAATTCATTCATAACCCTTTCCTTTTCTTTTCTATGGCACACAGCAAACAGAGGAACTGATCAGCAACTGAACATACTAGAGATGTTTGCACATCCTGGACACCCCACCCTGGACATTCCACAGATATATAAACCTCACTTACCTAGTTCTCCAGCAGACCCCTCAACCTCTAAGGATGCCTGCCATAGATGTGGGCGAAATGTCAGGAGAGAATGCTTCTGGAACATAGCCATACAGCCTGGAAAACTCACAGCAACCCAGTGATTACAGCCACGAAAACCTTCGACAACACAAAGGATTCACATATTAGCAATACCTTTTAAATTTTTACTGTGTCTGTTCTTCCTCCCCTGCTGTCCTATTTGGAAGCTTTGCAAAGTCTCCATCGATTTTGGGGGCACAAGGACCTCATTGTGGATTTTTCCTGTTACTCTCAAGGAATTAACATCTCAAAAGTCAAGCTGGGCTGTTATAAATAATTATTCTGCCCGATCTTGAGCAACATTATGTAGTAGGGTTGCTGGCAATGAGCGGGTGGGGAAGGTTTTACGTGTTGTGTATCAACATGTTTCATAAAATTTAAACAGATACTGAATTAGGTTTTTTTTGTTTGTTACTCAAGCCCCACTTACGGTAAATGAATGGACCTTGAACAGAAAAAAACTTGCATGTAGAGTTTTGGGCACAGAAACTTCTAAGTATACAGACAGCCCTTTAAACTACTTAAAGCAGTGTTTCTCAACCTTCCTAATTCTGCAACTCCTTAATACAGTTCCTCATGTTGTGGTGACCCCCAACCAAAAAGTTATTTTCCTTGCTATTTCATAACTGTAATTTTGTTACTGTTATGAAACTTAATGTAAATGTCTGATATGCAGGGTGTATTTTCATTCACTGGATACCTTCTAGTATCAACAACAACAATTCTTTATTGATTAGTCAATTTTGACCATATCAAAACATACAAAACATACACACTTACCCATACATACAATAAATGCATATATTAATACAAAGCATACCGACCTACCGTCCTGTCAACCCACTCCTAACTGCAGGGGTTTTTTTTGTTTAAAAGATTGTGAAATTACAAGATGAAAAGATTAAAAATTAATTATTTCCTTAGAATAAAATTTGAGCAGGGACAAGGGTAAGTAAAACCAGCGGCATATCCATATTAAATTTTTTAATTTAAATTTTGTTGATGGCAGTAATATCACAGCTCTCTGCTTCCATCTTCTCACGGATGGCCAGTGCTTTTTGCATAAAAAGGGTCAGTTTTAGAATAGAATTTTTATCTGAACCCTGTAGAAGAATGTGCAATTTCTCCTTATTCTCTAGATCAGTGTTTTTCAACCTTTTTTGAGCCGCGGCACATTTTTTACATTTACAAAATCCTGGGGCACACCACCAACCAAAATGACACAAAATGACACTCTAACAAAGTAATACATATAGTTAATATGTTTTTAAATGTATTTATACACTCAGTGTGAAACCTGGGCCTGTTTCGATGAACACAGCACAGAAATCCTGGCAGGAATGGTAGAAAGACACAAACTTCCCACACAGAACTCCCATAACCAAGAGAAAATGCTATAAGAGTTTGGTGGGCATTGACCTTGAGCTTTGGAGTTGTAGTTCACCTATATCCAGAGAGCACTGTGGACTCAAACAATGTTGGATCAGGACCAAACTTGGCATGAATACTCAATCTGCCCAAATGTGAACACAGATGGAGTTTCGGGAAATAGACCTTGACATTTGGGAGTTACAGTTTCTGGGATTTATAGTTAACACACAATCAAAGAGCATCCTGAACTCTTGCAACAATGGAATTGAACTAAACTTCCCACACAGAACTCCCATAACCAAGAGAAAATACTATAAGAGTTTGGTGGCCATTGACCCTGAATTTTGGAGTTGTAGTTCACCTATATCCAGAGAGCACTGTGGACTCAAACAATGTTGGATCAGGACCAAACTTGGCATGAATACTCAATATGCCCAAATGTGAACACAGATGGAGCTTGGGAAAAATAGACCTTGACATTTGGGAGGAAGGCTGAGGAAGGCTGGCGAGGGAGTCCCTCACGGAATCCCGCCTGTCTTTCCTTCCTCCGAGGGCCCTCCTGCCAGGCCCCAACCCTTTCCCCCGCAAAGGAAGGCCCCTTCTCCCCTTTGGGGCCCTTCCTCCCCAAGGGGCTTCGGGGGGGGCGGGCCGAGGGGACGGGCGCCCTGGGGCCTCACCTGGGATGCAGCAGGGCCAAGCCGGGGCACCTCCGGAAGCATCTGGCTCCTTCACTTCCTTCACCACCGCAGGAGGAAGGTGAATGCGTCTGCCAACCCTGGGACTTAGTGCACATGCACCCAGACAAGCGCACTTCCACTTCCGCTTCTGTTCCCCGCCCTCCCTCGATTGGAGGCTGGCTGGCTGGGGAATTGGCCGATGGAGGCGGCGCCCCGGCCACTCTTCTTCTTCGCCACCCCCCAGCCCTTCCTCCTCCTCCCCCAAGCAGCAGCAGCAGGAGTTCGGCAGGAGGGGGAAGAAAGAGGGGAAGAGAGGTCTTTCTGCGGCACACCAGGTGATTGCTTACAGCACACTAGTGTGCCACGGAACAGCGGTTGGGAAACACTGCTCTAGATGAATATGATTCTCCAGCAGAGGCTCTAGATAGTAAAGTTGAATCCTGTTGTAGTAGGAACATTTTAAGAAAAAATCTGAATCCTCCACTTCTACATCTACCTCACGACACCCACAGGTTCTCCTCATATAGGGAATTTTCTTATGTCGTCCCAGCTGCTCGAATCTAGCCCTGGTGAAACAAATTCTAATATATAGTGGTAGCATGAAGGAAAGATAGGATTCCATGTCCATGTTACATTTAAATTTAGCCAGGTATGGAGTGGCTCTAGCTTGCGCTATGATCATTAGATCATTTTGTGCAACAATGTCAAGAGCTCTTTGGTATACAATTAAACACACTTTTGCCCCAAGATTTATTAACTCGTGGGTTGCAAAACCTAGCCTAATGACCATGTGGCCAAGTCTGCTCAGCCATGATGATCACTCTTTGTGGTTTTCTTGTTCTAATAGGCATATGGCTGGTAATCTGTGTGGTTCCATTTGTCTTGCTCTATATGGTTCTGGCCCAGACTACTTGTCTGAACGCATCTGCTTCTATGTCCTATCTCGCAGTCTAAGATCATCTGGGGAGGCCCTGCTCTCGCTCCTGCCAGCATCGCAAATGCGGCTGGTGGGGACAAGAAACAGGGCCTTCTCGGCGGTGGCCCCTCACCTATGGAATGCACTCCCAAATGAAATAAGATCGACTCCATCTCTCCTCGCTTTTAGAAAAAAGCTAAAGTTGTGGTTCTGGGACCAGGCCTTGGGGCAGCAGATGTAAATTGTACCTTTGGATTTGACTGGATTGACACTTGGACTTGACTGGACTGACAATGTGTTCCACTTGATGGCTTTAATTAATTATTGTTGTATGTAGTGGCTTTTAATGTAATGTTTTAATGCTTTTTTAATGATGTTGATTATATGGTGTATTTTTATATTGTATTGTGGTGGTGCGGCCTGTGGTGCTGCAAAGGTAAGCCGTGCTGAGTCCCCCTGAGGGGGTGAGAAGCTACGGGGTACAAACACCATAAATAATAAATAAATAATAAAAATTGTTTTGTACCACCAATTAATCTTCCTCTTCAGGATTACAGTGGAAATTGGGGGTACTCCCATCTCTGCTCTCACTGCAGCTGACACCCACTGGACCAAATTTGGTGCAAATATGCAAGAAGCCCAAATTTGAATACTGATGGGGTTGGGGGGGGGGGTGGTGTGATTTTTGTCATTTGGGAGTTGTAGTTGCTGGGATTTATAGTTCACCTACAATCAAAGAGCATTCTGAACCCCACCAGCAATGGAATTGAATCAAACTTGGTACACACAACTCCCATGACCAACAGGACCTGCAGTATAATGCTCTTTGATTGTAGGTGAACTATAAATCCCAACTACAACTCCCAAATGAGGGGAAAAAACATTCCCCCAACCCTATCAGTATTCAAATTAGGGTGTATTGGGTATTTGTGCCAAATTTCATCCAGTGAATAAAAATTCATCCTGCATATTGGATATTTACATTACAATTCATAACAGAAGCAAACTTACAGTTATGAAGTAGCAACATAAATAATTTTATGGTTGGGGGTCACCACAACATGAGGAACCGTATTAAGGGGGCACAGCATTAGGAAGGTTGAGAAACACTGATCGATAACATTGGTGGGGCAGGAACTAGTGGATCCTTCTACAGGCGAGAGGTTGGGGCTTTGCGCATCTGCTCTGCTGAGCTGGATGTGAGCCTTTGCAAAGGATGCCCTTTCACCACCACACCTCTGGTGATAGAATGGCTGCCGAACCCACCCCAGAACTTAATTTGAGGAACGCTGGCTCTGACTGTCTTAATTTTCAAATGTAATGCTAAATAATTGCAGCACTTCCCTCCAGGCATCTCTTTCTCTCTGCGTTCAAAACAACACTTTGCTGGCAGTTCACTGGGATATCAGAGTTGTTGTCAGGTTTTCCTTCAGATTCAGAAGAAGGTGGTCTTGCCCTCCGGATAGTCGGTTCCTTCTTCCTTCCTGAACCTTCCTTATTATTGATTGGCATCCTTGCCCTTCCAGCCCCTGAGGAACGCCTGTCCTTGGAGCCGCCAAAAAGGCAATATGGCAAAAAGAAATTAAGTTCAAAGAAATGACTCGCTGTAAGGCAAAATCTGTAGTTGACTGAAGCACACGCTGACTCTTGTAGAGCCTGTGAGAACTTTTTTTGTGTGTGGAATAAGAGAGAGAGAGATATACAGTATTCTGAGAATTGAGTCAAAGAAACCATTCCCCCTCGAGGCTCAAAGTTCAGCCTAGTCAGTGGATGTGAATGACATGTGATGCGGCAGTTTCCCAGACAGATCACAAATCTTTGTGGTCTTATTCTTTGCTTCCCTGCTCCTCGGAATATATTTCATTCCTAAATTGCTGGCATTCGTTGAATGGCTCTTTTATGCCAAGACATGCCAGGGGCTTGAACCATATGAAGCCCAACATATACGAAAGCTTGTTGGACTTGAAACAAAGGATGGGGTGGAGAGTGGTGCCGAGGTGGACAGAAGCTAATTAAGCTCCTGCAGCAGGCAGTTCCGCAGATCCCTGATGTCCTTTTTGTCTCTTTGATTGGCCCAGTCGCATGGTAGAGATATTGTTGTTTTTAGTATTTTTCAGTTCCACCTTGGATCCTGGGGCTCTGGAAGGTCCCCTCATCGGCAGGCCGGCTATGTGGGCATCCCTAGAGGTTCTGCTACGCCTGGGGACCTGAACAGTTGAGGATCCATCTGGTTGAGATGTATAGTTCCCCAAAGCACCGGGGACTTTGCAAGGCACTGGGACCCGGCTCTGTTTGCCTCATTGGAATGCCATCGGCTATTCATGTAGATTTTCCGCTGAAAGGACTATATGGACTTTTCCGGCTTCTCCAAGCCTCCCTGGACTGTTGGCCCCCACAAAAGGAACGATTGTGGACTTTTTGCCCCAAAAGACCTTTCTCCTTCAATCCTATGGACTTTTTCCCCTCCTGAACTCAAGGACCCTTTTCACTCCTTTCTGTTCAAATCAAAAACTTTATTACGGTCACAGACCAGCACAAAGCGGGCACAAGCGCCCTAAGAGGAGAAGGACAACTCCCCAGTAAACAGTTATTTAAAATCAGACTAGAAATCAATATAGAAATATATTTTAAGAGACAGGATGCCTTACGATGTCAATCATAACCCGTCTGATATTAAGGGCAGCAGCACAGAACTTAGCAACACTGTAAGCCATTGCAGTGTTAGAGTCCGAAAGCAGCAGGGTGGAATGACATCTTTCACTGCGCCCCGGGTACTTTAAAAGCCACGGTCCAATGAGATTGGATCTAAGATTTCTGTAGAACATGCATTGAAGAAGCACGTGCTCAGTTGTTTCCACATGACCAGGCCCACAGGGGCATAGTCTCTGCTTGAAGGGGGTCTTCTGATACCTCCCCTCCAATACAGCCGATGGGAGGGCATGGCATCTTGCCAGGGTAAAAGCCCTTCGGTGTTTGGGCACCTCCAGGTCTGTTAGGTATGCCATGGGGGCAGTGAGGTATCTAGTGGCTTCCCTAACAATGAAGGCTAGGGAACAGGCTAGGTCGGATTGGCGCTCTATGTCCAGGATCCGTTGCTTAATGAGATCCTTGGCTTGGTCCCATCTCATGCTTAGCAATTGTCCTTGGGAGAAACCTAGCGTTGGGATCTTTGCTGCTATTGTTTTAATCCATGTGGACTGGAAGTCGTCTCTCATGATGAGGGGGCAAGACCACATGGGAGAAGCATAGGTGTAGCCAGTAATTGAGAATAGCTGTCCATATTCTCGCTTCCACTTTCACAAAGCCTGTCTCCAATCAGGGTAGCGTTAGGGACACATCTGGGAGCCTGTAGAGCCGCTCTTAGGAATTTCGATTGGACACGCTCTAGTGGGGCATAATTTGAGAAGGGTCCAAGCTGGGCTCCATACAGCATTTGTGCGACTGATTTTGCTTCAAAAAGTTAAAGTGACCTCCTCGCGTCTTGAGATATCTTAAGATAGCGGATGAACTCTTTTGTGCTGTCTCTGCTGCACACTCTGCATGGGCTTTCCTGCTGTTGCTGCTATGGAGGGTAACACCAAGATATTTAAAGCTTGAGACCTGCTCTATTTTGTTTCCATCTATTCTCCAGTTGTGTCTCTTGGGTCGTTTAGCAAACACCATAATTTTAGTTTTCTGAAAGTTGAGGTGCAACTGTTCTTCCTAGCAGTAATTTGTTAATGCTCCCAGGGCTCTTTTCAGTCCAACTTGAGTTCTGGAAAGTAGAACTGCATCATCAGCATAGAGCAGGGTGGATAGATGCCTTCCAGCTAGTTTTGGAGGATGGAAATCCAAGTTGTATAGGTGTTCCACCATAGAGTTAATGTAGAAATTGAATAGAAGTGGAGCCAAAATGCACCCTTGCTTGACGCCCTTCTCAGTTTTGACTGCTTTGGTAAGATGGCCCTGGGAACTGCATCTTACTTTCAGAGTCGTTCCTTCATGGAGTGTTTGTAATACCGTAGCTGTAGAAGTCGCCTGTCTATTGAAGTGGACCCAAGCTTTTCCCATAGCTTGGTACGGGAAATGGAATCAAAAGCTGCTCTGAAGTCTATAAACACAGCATAGAGGGAGGATGGCTTGTGGGAGGAGTATTTTTCTATGAGATGTTGCAATACCATTGATCGATGGTGGATCATCCTTCCCTGAAGCCGGCTTGCTCCTCTGCCAGGATGTTCTCTTGCTCCATCCAGTCCAGCAGTTTCCATTGAAGGTGCCTTGTGTATATTTTGCTGATGGTATTGAGGAGGCTAATGGGCCTATAGCTTGCAGACTCCTTTCTGTTGTTTACCTGGACTGTTGGATTTCCCCGAGGAAGAAGCAACACCGAATCGTTTGCTTCCAAAAGGACCTTTCCTTATTTGGGCTACAGAGGAACAATGTATAAGATGGTGCCCCTTTGTCCCAATGTTTGTATGATTTTCCCTTTATCATTTTTCCCCATTGTTGTTGCTTTATGTTCTAAAAGACCTTACTGGAATCCTATGCTAGGAGCCAGGAGGACCGCAGTTTGACCAGCCGTTTCATTTTAAACTAGTCATTATTTTCCCGTTGCATGTCCATAAAGGTAGATGCCAGATCTTTCTCAGGATCTTTCCCCCTGAAACCCCACTGGGGTCTACTCACCTGTGACCGTATTAATTTCTGAGTTTAGCCTGTTAATAGAGTCATGAGTATTTGCACAAAGAAACCCTATTTCATAACAAGGTTATCTCTATGGGGGATCGAATCCCCATAAATGGCCAAAATAAAACTTGTTTAAACCAGCCACCACACACAGAAACCAAGACCTTTTGTTGATCAATGTTTTTCAAAAACAGGAAGACATTGATCTAGGACCAAAACCAAAAACTGTTTATTTTCAAACCAAGACAATAGCCAGGCTAGCTAGAAGGACGTGCCAAAGTCCTTGCTTGCCCTATGGACATATTAACACTTCTTAATCCCATCATCAAGCTCAGTTTCATTGTTTTTGCCATTTTTGTCCTGCCTCCCTGGTCTTCTCATTGGTTGGATCGCAAGAGGCGCTAGCTTGCAATTGGCCGAGGGTTGCCGGCCGACTTCCTGACACTCAGCTGTTTACAACATTCCAACCAACCAGCTGAGAGCGCACGTAGCCGGGGCGGGCGCCAAATTTGAATCTGTATGGACTGAAAAGTATAAAATACCATGCTTTTGCCAAATAAAGTATGTCAGCTTGCGGAAAACTCAGGACTTGCAGTTGCCATCCGTTCCAGCTGGAATAGATCTTCTCTCGGTGGGCACGCTTCCGGATCTTGGTGAGACATTGCATTGGGTTGGAGGAAAACTAGCGCTTCCAAAATTCCTCCAAGATCTCCTAACAAAGGATCCTCGCTTTTAGGGGTGTTTTGGGCTCTTGGCCCCATCTGGGCAAGGCCTCATCAATTTGTTCGTTAACAAGAGCAATCTCATGGATAAAGATGCTCAGGCCTTTGGGCATGTCTGACTTGGGCACCTTCACCATTTGTTTTGATCTTCACTCCATCACTTTGTATCTTTAATGCATGTGCACATGCTCATATGTGTGGCAAGTGAAGCCAACACGCTGTTCTTTTGGCTTGCAATGGCAAATTCAGAATCCCTTTATGGAATTCAAGGTCTGAAATATTTCAAAATCCAAAATGGATTGACCTTGCAAAACCTGTCAAAAGATTGCAAAATATCAATGTGCAACACAAAGAAGGTCCATCAGTAGGGTCTAGGGCAGTGTTTCTCAACCTGGGAGTCGGGACCCCTGGGGCAGGGGTCATGAGGCAGTTTCAGAGGGGTTGCCAAAGACCATCAGAAAGCACATATTTCTGATGGTCTTAGGAATCCCTTTGGCAGAGAAGATTGAAGATCTCTCCATCTGTCCTTCCCTTTATTTTTGGAAAAAGATGACAAATCCACCCACCAAAAGCCCTCCTCTGCTGTGATTGGCTGGCCTCTCAGTCAAGGTGAGGGCTGTTTCTGAGACTCCAAGTGGGGAGAGGAGAACAGGTGTGCTCGGTGCACGGCAGCATGGTGCGCATGTGTGGGCGAGGGAGAGTGTGCGAGGCTGGAGGGAGGCTTGGGCCAGAGAGTCCCTTCAAGGCATGGAGATCCTGTGTGGGACGTTTTGCCCAATTCTCATAATGGTGGAGTTCAGAATGCTCTTTGATTGTAGGTGAACTATAAATCTGAGCAACTACAACTCCCAAATGTCAAGGTCTATTCCTCCCCGCTCCCCCCAAACTCCACCAGTGTTTGGATTTGGGCATATTGAGTATTTGCCAAATTTGGTCCAGATCTATCATTGTGTGAGTCCACAGTGCTCTCTGGATGTAGGTGAACTAAAACTCCAAAACTCAAGGTCAATGCCCACCATACCCTTCCAGTATTTTCTGTTGGTCATGGTGGTTTTGTGTGCCAAGTTTTATTCAATTCAATCATTGGTGGAGTTCAGAATGCTTTTTTAATTGTAGGTGGATTATAGATCCCACCAAATATAATTCCCAAATGGCAAAATGGATCCCCCCAAACCCCACCAGTATTCAAATTTGGGCATATTGGGTATTTGTGCCACATTTGGTCCAGTGAATGAGAATACATCCTGCATATCGGATATTTACATGACTATTCATAACAGCAGCAAAAATAGCTATGAATAGCAACAAAAATAATGTTATGGTTGGGGGTCACCACAACATGGGTTGCGGCATTGGGAAGGTTGAGAAACACTGGGATAGGGCTTTATAGGTGATAATCTGCACTTTGAATTGGGCCCGGAAACTTGTCGGGAGCCAGTGGAGCTGCTTTAATAGAGATGTGGTATCCTCTCTATAGCTAGCCCCAGTTAGTAATCTGGTTTCTTTCAGCTTTAAACTCCAAGAAGCTCAGATCAATTTGGAATGGAAATTTCTGCTAATAATAGTCACACCCTGGTGCACGAGTGTGCGTATGTACATGTGTGTGTGTGTGTTGGGGGGCAGCGTTATTTCCTCTCCCAGTAGCTGTGATAAAAAGGTTATTCTGTGCTGTGTGGCTGCACTAGAAACGTATTTCCGTTACTCAAGGCTGTGAAGCAAAATTCTCACCCGTTTGCGTGTTTCTTGTGGTTTCTTCTAAATGCAGCTATGGGACATGCAACTGTGTGCAGAAGGAGGGTCGAAATAATTGCTATGCGCCAGAAAGAACTCTTGTTTTTAACTGAGCTTTCATGAGCCACATTCAATGAGACATAAATATTTGACCTAAGATTTGCTATTGCACTGAGGCTGTGTCTGCACAGCCATATAAAATCAAGATTATCTGCTTTGAACTGGACTATAGAGAGTGTAGATTCATATAATGAGGATTATCTGCTTTGATAACCTGGATTATATGGCAGTGTAGGTCCAGCCCCAGAGGGAACCTATACATCAGGCATGCCTAGCCCAACATTTTCTGATGGTCGCTGTCATCACATCTCACATATTACCATTGGCTTTGTGGGATAGACTTGATGGGAGTTGCAATCAAACAATGTTTTGAGAGCTTGAACATTCCCCATCTCTATAATATATACAATTAAAAGTCTGGACTCTAGTCCCGCGGTTCCCAAAGTGGGCGGTACCGCCCCCTAGTGGGCGGTGAGGCGATCCAAGGGGGCGGTGGGAGGCTCAGGAGAATTTGGGGGGGCACTGAAGCCCTGTAAGGGGGTGGTGGCAGGATTCCAACTCGCAAGCACGCGAGTGTGCGCCTGCCAGTTGGAAACGTCGTGCAGGCGCTGCCTGGAAACCGTAGCGCACGCCCCCTTCCTCTCCTCAACTCCGCCCACAGCACAGTCCTGTATCGCCCCTTCCAATCCAACGGGTCCCTTGGAAGGAAGGGGCGATATGAGACTGCGCCATGGGTGGAGTTGAGGAGAGGAAGTGGGCGCGCACTGAGGTTTCCAGGCAACACCTGCCCAGGGATTCCAACTGGCAGGCTGAGACAGTTGCGCGCTTGTGAATGTGTGCCTGCAAGTTGGTCCAGTGGAGAAGGAAAGCCTCCGCGTCTGCGGTGTTTGCAGGCGCCTCCTGGGAGATGGCCATGGCACGAAGGAAAATGCAAGCAGCTCCCAATTTCCAAGGTCCAGTATTCTCTATTGCTCAAGTTTGGCTCAATTCCATTGTTGGTGGAGTTCAAAATGCTCTTTGATTATAGGTGAACTATAAAACTCAGCAGCTACAACTCCCAAATGACAAAATCAATCCCCCACAACTCCACCAGTGTTCTGCTTTGGGTAAATTGAGTATTTGTGCCAAATTTGGTCCAGATCCAGGGTTGTTTGGGTTCAGAGTGCTCTCCAAATGTAGGTGAACTACATCTCCCCTAAATTTGTGGATTCCTTCCAAAGCCCTCCAGTATTTTGTGTTGGTCATGGGAGTTTGTGTGCCAAATTTGGTCCAGGTCTGTCATTCATGGGGTCTCGGTTGTGGAAGTCAGAGCTTAATTGGTCGAAGGTACTGCAAATCCCATCATCCGTTGTCCATACTCCCCCAAACATATTGTTTTTGTGATTAATCACTATGCTTTAATTATGTTCAATTTGTAACAATGAAAAGACATACTGTATATTAGATATTTGCATTAGAATTCATATGAGTAGCAATGAAAATATGGTTGAGGGCAGGGGCGGTCCTACAGGTAGGCCAAGTAAGCTTCCCATCTGGGAAGGGGGCGCCATCCTGGCCACATGGGGTGCCATCCTGGCCCTGCCGATGTTCCTCAGGCAGTGCCGCAGCTGCCTGCTTTTGGGCCCCGGCCTTGTGCGCTCCGACGCCGCTTCTGGGCATGCGCGGAGGTTTTCGCGCAGGCGCAGTTGCTCCGGAGCTGAAGTTGAGCGCAGGAGCAACTGCACATGCGCAAAAACCTCCACGCATGCCCAGTAGCTCCCTTGCGCAGAAGCCTGTAAGCAAAGCACACCCTATCGGGCAGGCAGGGAGTGTTTCCCTCTCCTTTGTCTCCGCCGCGCATGCGTTTGTGGGGAAGGAGAAAAGAATCAGTGAAGGAAGTGTAAGTGAAGGAATGAATGAAGGGCTTTCCTCCTCCTCCTCTGTGACCTCTTCTCTCCCTCCTTCCTTTCTTTGGCTCTATTTCTGTCTAGACCTGAGGGGCCTGAGGCTATGAGGAGTTGTGGGAGTTGGAGTCCAAAACACCTAGAGGGAGGGAGGGCCTAAGTTTGCCTGTATTCGACCTCATTTGAACATTTTGGCTGTTTTTCCATTTACATTTACATTAGGATCCTAATTTTGGACTTATGGGAGACTCCTATGAATTATGAGACGGGTGGTAGGTAATAGATTCTGATTTTGATGCATTTACATTGCATTTCTTGTTGATTATTATACAATTCTGCTTAATATTGTCATACAATATAATAAAAATACAATATAACAATAGAATAATGATATATTTTATATTACATGTAATATTACAAACAATATTGCAGTATAGTGGTATTGTACAAAATAGTAATATATAATATTTTATTTTACTTTATTTTGGGTTATTTGAGTTTTATAGGAGTAATGAAAATATTTAGTAGAGGATAATTTTATTTAAATAAATAATTTTATTTATTATTTTATAATAATAATATAATAGAATGTTATATTATATTATAATGTCAATATATTATAATATAATTATATTGTAATGTAGTATAATATAATTATGATATAATATAGTATGAGTATGGTATAATATATTGTATATACATTGATACAATATAATACTACTAATGGTATTGTGATATTATAATTGTATATTTGTTTTACATGGGGGGGAGCAAAATAATGTTTTTTGGGGGGGGGCGCCAAAATAATGTTTGCTTACCATTTAAAATTATCTTAGACCGCCCCTAGTTGGGGGTCACCGCAACATGAGGAACCTTATTTAGGGGTCAGGGCATTAGAAAGGTTGAGAACCACTGCATTAATACATATATTTTTCTGTTTAATTGCTATTGCATTTAAAAAAATTAATTTCTAGGAGGGCGGTGAGTAAATCTTCTTTCTGGAAAGGGTGTGGTAGGCCAGGGCTGTCCAACTGGCGGCCCGGGGGGCCATATACGGCCCCCTAGCCCCTTCCCTGCGGCCCCCGCCTACCCTGCAAAATTTAATATTTTTTAAAATATTTTTTTAAAAAAATCGATCTTTGGGGGGCGGGGCTGGGTGATGTCAGGCGTGGCGCCGGCGCCGAGCCTGATGTCACCCGGCCCCGCCCGCTCCCTTCCTCTTCCTCCGTCCCGCCTCTCCCCCCGGCACACCAATCGGGAACGCCGGGGGAGGCGTGCCTAAAGAGGAGGAAGGGAAGCGCTTCCCTTCCTCCTCTTTAGGCACGCCTTCTCCGTTCTGCTCTCCTCCCGGCACACTGATCGGTGCACCGGAGGGAGAGGCAGAACAGAGGAAGCCTAAATAGGAAGAAGGCTGGCGTGCGCACTGACGGTGCGCCGGAGGGAGAGGAGGAAGAGGAGGTGGGGCTTTAGGAGGGAGGGGTGGGGCCAGGGGGGGGGGGCGGAGTGGCGCGGAGCGGCCCCCCAGGTCATCAGTAACTGGAAGTCTGGCCCTAGGTCCGGTAGAAGTTGGACAGCACTGCGGTAGGCCATAAAAGTTTGGGAACCACTGCAAGTCTAGTCAAATGCTTGGTTCTCCTTTCAGACTGCAAGTGGGAACCCCTCTAGTTCAATCTTCCTTCTATATAAAGAAAACATTGGGCACGTAAGAATTACAATACATGAAGCTCATTGAGCAAGGCCTTTTGCCCCCTCATAGCCTGTTTGACATTATGATGTGCATTTGGCTAGCACAGATAAAACATTTCCAATGGTTTGCAGTTGTTTTTCCTTCATGCAGTTTGTCACCAGGAAGTGGTGCATCAAGCAAGAAATCAAGGAGCCTTATTGTTTACGTGTTTCTTCCTCAACCCCCAATAACTTTGGGATTAGGCGCATCTGTTTCCAACCCCCTTAGATATAACTGGAGCTTTAAAACAAAGACTTTTCTTGGACAATAACGCGTGGATAAATGGATTGATTCCAGAATGTGATGAACTCAGGTTTTTCAGGCCCTTGCTCCACTGCAAAAGTCCAGCTGCACTGTGGTAGGATGTAGAATGGTTCTTTGGTGTAATAGATACATTATATAAAAGGATAAAAGTTATACAGAAAGGAAGCTTCAATTGGTCCAACGGACAGCAGCCAGGTAGATAACAGGAGCGGCACTCAGGGAGCACACAACTCCTAAGAACATAAGAAGAGCCATGCTGAATCGGACCTCAGCCCATCTAGTCCAGCATTCTGTATCACACAGTGGCCCACCAGTTGTACACGGGGATCTCGAGCAGAAGGGAGGGCAAAACCCTAACCTGCTCCCGACCCCCCACAACCAGTACCCAGGGAAATCCTGCCTACCTCAACCACTCCGAGGTGGCACTTGAATGTCCTTTTCAGTAACTACCGATACACTTGGTATCCATGAATCTGTCTAATCCTGCCTTGAAGTTGTTCAGGCTGACAGCTGTCACAACCTCCTCTGGAAGTGAGTTCCATAACCCAATGACCCTCTGGGTGAAGAAATATTTCCCTTTATTAGTCCTAATTTTCCTACCTTGGAGCTTTAGGGAGTGCCCCCTAGTCCTAGTGTTTTGTGACAAAGAAAATATTTTTTCTTTATTCACCTTTTCTATCCCATGCATGATTTTAAACACTACGATCCAGTCACCGCTGAGACGCCGGCGTGCAAGGCTGAAAAGACCAAGGCGTGCCAACCTCGTTTCATAAGGGAGCCGCTCCATCCCTTGGATCATTCTTGTTGCCCTTTTCTGTACCTTTTTCCAGTTCCGTTATATCCTTCTTAAGGTGCGGAGACCAGAATTGTACACAGTACTCCAAATGTGGCCTTACCATAGATTTGTAGAGAGGTAATACAACATTTGCTGACCTATTTTCGATTCCCTTTCTGATCATGCCTAGCATAGAATTTGCTTTTTCACTGCTGCTGCGCACTGGGTTGACATCTTCATTGAGCTGTCCACCAAAACCCCAAGATCCCTTTCCTGGTTTGTCTTGGAAAGCTTTGACCCCATCAATTGGTAGGTGTAGTTGGGGTTCTTTGCCCCGATGTGCATGACTTTACACTTGTTTAGGTTAAAATGCATTTGCCACTTTGTTGCCCATTCACTCAATTTCGAGAGATCTTTCTGGAGCTCTTTACAATCAGTTTCATTTTTAACTACCCTGAACAATTTAGTGTCGTCTGCAAACTTTGCTACCTCAGAATTCACTCCTACATCCAGATCATTAATGAATAAATTAAAAAGTAACGGGCCCAAAACTGAACTTTGGGGTACGCCACTTCTCACCTCTTTCCACCCAGAGAAATGTCCGTTTATTACCACCCTTTGTTTCCTACAGTTTAGCCAGGTTCCAATCCAGGACAAGACCTGTCCTCTGATTCCATGGCTGAAGAGCTTATTTAGGAGCCTTTGGTGAGGGACTTTGTCAAAAGCCTTTTGAAAGTCAAGGTAAACAATATCGACTGGGTCCCTTTATCTATGTGTTTATTTACACCCTCAAAGAATTCTAACAAGTTAGTAAGACATGATTTGCCTTTGCAGAAACCATGTTGATTTTCCTTCAGCAATGCCTGTTCTTCTATGTGCCTAGTAATATTTTCTTTAATAATGGTTTCCATCACTTTGCCTGGAACTGAGGTTAAACTGACTGGCCTATAATTTCCTGGATCACCTCTGGATCCTTTCTTGAAGATCGGTGTTACATTTGCCTCCCTCCAGTCCTCGGGTACAGTGCCTGATCTTAGAGAAAGGTTATATATCTTAGCTAGAAGTTCAGCAATTTCACACTTGAGTTCCTTAAGAACTCTGGGGTGGATGCCGTCTGGAACTCCTCTGTTGCGCCAGCTCCACTGGCTGCCAGTTTGCTACCAGGCACAATTCAAAGTGCTGGCTTTAGCCTTTAAAGCCCTAAACGGTTCTGGCCCAGCTCACCTGTCCGAACGCCTCTCTCCCTATGAACCATCCAGGTGTTTAAGATCGTCTGGGGAGGCCCTGCTCTCGGTCCCCCCCTTCATCGCAGACTCGATTGGCAGGGATGAAAGACAGGGCCTTCTCAGCGGTGGCCCCTCGGTTATGGAACGCCCTTCCTAGGGACATTAGATCAGCCTCCTCCCTCCTAACATTTCGAAAGAAAGTTAAGACCTGGCTGTTTGAGCAGGCTTTTGCAGATGAAATATAAATATCTAATTGTGATCACGGAATGATTTGATGATGCGATGGAAAATTATTTTAATGATGAGACGCTGGGAACTGTATTTTTTATTTTAATTGCTAATTGTTTATTGTTTTTATATGTTAGTATACAACTGTTTTTAATTACAATACAAGATTTATTGTATTGTAATAAATCGGTGATCCAGGCGGCGGTCATCTCGAGACTGGATTACTGTAATGCCCTTTACATTGGCCTATCCTTGGGGACGATCCGGAAGTTCAAGGTAGTGCAGAATGCTGCGGCACGCCTTCTTGCTGGGGCTCCGGCGAGGTGCCACATTACACCAATATTGCGGCAACTGCACTGGCTACCTATTGAGCACCGGATCTCCTTTAAGGTGCTGGTGTTAACCTTTAAGGCCTTGTATGGTCTTGGGCAGTGTACTTGAGGGACCGCCTCTCCCCATACTGTCCCCAGAGATCCCTGCGCTCCGGTGAACAAAATCTCCTCAATGTCCCCTCCAATAGAGAATACCGATTGTCTTCAACTAGACAAAGAGCATTCTCGGTAGCTGCACCAATTTTGTGGAATGCGCTACCAGAGGAAGCCAGAGGTATTACAGAACTGTCCTCTTTTCGTAGAGCCTGCAAGATGGCTCTCTTTCGCTCGGCCTTCCTGGCCAAGTAAACTGTTCCTGCTCACTATGTAGTTTTTACTCTAGCTGTAGATTTAGAATTATTTTAGCAAATAGTAGTATTTTAGACTTGCTTGTCATGTATTGTTTTGCTTGTTTTGCATTGCTGTAAACCGCTCCGAGCTTCTAGAGGGAGCGGTCTAGAAGCCGAAACAATAAATAAATGAATAAATAAATAAATAAATAAATAAATTTATTACGGTCAATGACCAGCATAACTGTTTTTAATTGTATTTTACATTGTGGGCACTGGTTGCCATGTGTAAACCGTCTCGAGTTGCTTTCGGGCTGAGAGGGGCAGTATAGAAATATAGTAAATAAATAAATAAATGATGAGATTAGGTAAATGTCTTTTCCCAGGCCAGCCAAATAAAGGATGTTGAAATGGCCAAAGTCTCCTTTGTTTCTGAATCACACCTGGGGGTTGTTTCCCAGCATGGCACAATAGCTGGATGGTTTGCCTCTTGACTTAGGTCAGGCAGAGGCCAATGTCTTTTGTAATATAGACTATATTTAATAGATTTATATGAAAAAAATGAAATAAAATATAGTTTATGATTAGGAGGATAGAGAAGCAAGGGTGTAAAGGTGGTGGGCCTCGAGAGCATGCTGCTTTATCTCAGTCTGGCTTGATGTCCTTTAGGACAGTGTTTCCCAACCAGTGTGCCGCGGCACACTAGTGTGCCATGAGCGATCAGCAGGTGTGCCATGGGAAATTGGCACTCTTCCCCCTCCTAGCAGCTCTTTCTCCCTCTTTCCCTCCCCAAAGATCCTCCCCAAGGCAAAGGAAGGGCTCCGCCGAATGCCAGAAGCTCCACATCGGTGAATTGGGCAGTGAGCAAACCTGGGAGCATCGGGAGGCGAAAGCATTCTCAGGTTTCCAAGAAACAAATTGAGCCTCTCTGCTTGGAAATGTTTATTTTTTTTACTATTTTACTGGATTTTTCGAGAGTCCCCCCCCCCCCCAAAGGAACTGTTTCATGACATCCAGTTATCTGGAAGCAAGTTTCACTCAGGGTGAAATTTCACAAGGATCTGGAGAACAAGCCCTATGAGGAGCGGCTTGAAGAGCTGGGCATGTTTAGCCTGAAGAAGAGAAGGCTGAGAGAAGACATGATAGCCATGTATAAGTATGTGAGAGGAAGTCATATATATGTTGTGTTCATTGAAACAGGCCCAGGTTTCACACTGAGTGTATAAATACATTAAAAAAACATATTAACTATATGTATTACTGTGTTAGAGTGTCATTTTGTGTCATTTTGGTTGGTGGTGTGCCCCAGGATTTTGTAAATGTCAAAAATGTGCCGCGGCTCAAAAAAGGTTGAAAAACACTGCTTTAGGAAACACTATAAATCCTTTGATGGGGGGGGGGGGTGTCCTGTGTTCATAACAGCCAGAGTTCACCGCCAAATACTGAAGGGCATTCATGAAATTGTTGGGGATCGAGCAAGTCTTCTGCTCAGCATTTCACCCCATGACGGACGGAGCCACCGAGAGGGTGCAGAAAACGTTTCAACAATTTTTCCTTTGTTACAGTAATTGTCAACAAGACGATTGGTTGGATTTTCTTCCCTTTGCTGAGTTTTCTTATAATAATTCGGATAATTCATCAACAGGGTTGTCCTCTTTTACAGTGGCTCAAGGTTGTGATGTTGCCCCGGTACCAGAGTTGTAGATGCGTGGCAGAGGGGGAGTCAAAGCTGTACCAGGTGAATGCATAGATAAATTGCTACCGTACTGTATGCTTTGAGAAATAAAGCCCTTCCAGTGTGTCTGTGCAGATTAGGACAATCAGTGGGCGAGATTCAAGAGGCAAGGGACAACGTTCTAATTGGTAATCATACATTTATTTATTCCAGACAGTAAGGCATTAAAATGATTACATATAACACCTAACATTATAGTCATGAATATTTGATAAAAGAGCATGGAACCTTTACTTTTTCTTCTAGCAAAAAAAGGAATCCAGGATCGGTGGCTCTAGATCTGCTAGACCTGAACGCCCAGCATTACACAAGGCAAAGCTGACCGAGCAAAAGACCATTTTACTGTTGTGAATGTGGAAAGTAGAGGACTGCCGGCACTATCTTGCATCCATGAGAGAGGATCCCAGGTGGAGAAGAGAAAGTTGAGAGCAGACATGAGAGCCATGTATAAATATTTGATAAGCTGACATAAGGAAGAGGGTGCAGGCTTGTTTCCCACTGCCCTTGAAACTAGGACTCAATGGAGCCATGGGTTCAAAATTACAGGAAAGGTGATTCAGCCTGAACATCAGGAAGACCTTGCTGACTATAAGAGTTGTTCAACATTGGAACTCTCTGCCTCATAGTGTGGTGGAGGCTCCTTCTTTGGAGGTTTTTAAGCAGAGGCTGGATGGCCATCTGTCAGGTGTGTTTTGATTGTGCTTTTCCTGCATGACAGAATAAAATTGGTTGGACTAGATGGCTTTGGGGGTCCCTTCCAACTCTATAATTCTTTAAGAGGTGGTACCGTGAGCCTGCTTTAAACATTCAGAAAAAGCTTTCCATGTCTTCACCAAACTTTGGCTTGGGACGACTGAATTTTGCATTGACTTGTGTCCCAGTGAGCTACAAGTGCTACATGTGAAATACAAAAATAAAAATAGGAAAAGAGGGAGGACGACATTTCAAAACAGACACGCCACCAAATAGGATTTGGATATTGTTCAGACTCTCACCTGGCTTTTTAAATATTATGAACATCTTTTAAAATATCTATATTTATATATATTTTAAAAACTCATTGACCAACATACACACGCACACACAGAGAAAAGGAAAGAGAAAATAAGCGGCCCCCGCCTTCGCCATGTTGGACATAGCATTATATACAGCATGCAGGCCTTTTAAAAATCGCCTTCGAATCAAATCATCATTCTTTTCAAAACAAGCGAATTCGCAAATACGCAAACTATAAACAATATTTAAGAACTGAGATCCTTCAGCAACTTAAAAAAATTATATTATTAT
Source organism: Anolis apletophallus (assembly GCA_030556195.1). NCBI lineage: Eukaryota > Metazoa > Chordata > Lepidosauria > Squamata > Anolidae > Anolis > Anolis apletophallus. The sequence continues at coordinate 47,163,055 of JARBWK010000011.1, read as the reverse complement.
TACAAACACAAACATTGATTTAATTTTTCAAAACAGTTAAATATTCCTGGAGCCAAACTTTTTAATTTATTTTTTTACTGTATTATATAAAAAAGAAGCATATTATAGTGCAAAGCAAAAACAAACAAAAACACCAATCCTAATATTTGACTGCTTGCATAAAACACGTGCTTTTCTTCACGCATGACCAGTAGGGCTGTTTCTGAATTTCAGATACTTCCGAATTTTGGAAGTTTGTTTTGCCTACTTCCGACTTTTGAAGCGACTTCTGATCACTGCCTCCCAAACAGGGAGTGGTGTTGCATTTCCAAATGTGTTTGGAATTCCGAATTCCAAATTTCGGATGTCATTTCCAAATTTTCTTCCTGATTGCTCATTGGCTGATGGCTAACAGCTGACTCTCCCTTCTGCTGATTTTTTTGGGCCATTTTTTGAAGGTGGACGCCATTTTTGAAGACTTCTGAATTTCAGAAATACTTCCGAATCAATTCCGATTTTTTTTTGGAAAAATTCGGAAGTTAATCACATCCGATTTTTGAACGAAATCAACATCTGATTCCGAAATTGAAGCATTTTTTTTTGCCTTCGGAAACAGCCCTAATGACCAGGGAAAAGGGCTGGGATGGAGCAGACGGCAATGGAGTTTGCAAGTGCACATTGAGACTACGGACACGATGCCATGTTGTCCCAAACGTTTTTGGTTTTGGCCTTGAGAAACCACACAGGCCATATAAAATCCAGACTACAGTAGAGTCTCGCTTATCCAACCATCACTCATTCAACATTCTGTATTATCTAACGCAGCCTGCCTCCTGCCTGGATCCACAGCTGTTTCAATACATTGCAATGTTTTGGTGCTAAATTCATAAATACAGTAATTACTACATAACTTTACTGTGTATTGAACTGCTTTTTCTGTTGATTTTTTGTAAAACATGATGTTTTGGTTATTAGTTTGTAAAATCATAATGTAATTTAACTTTTAATAAGCTTTCCCTTAATCCCTCCCTATTATCCAACATTTTCGCTTATCCAATGTTCTGGCAGCTTGTTTATGTTGGATAAGCGAGACTCTACTGTAGATAGATCGATAGATCAATAAATATGGATAAGGAACAGCCATGAAAGAGGGCTAGAGCCCTTAAGTCCTGCTTGTGGACATTCCTCTGGGGGTAATGGTGGTCAAGCAAAACTCTACCATATCTGCTTTGAACTGGGTTATATGAGTCTACACTGCCAAATAATCCAGTTCAAAGCAGATGATTTGGATTTTATATGGCAGTGCAGAAGGGGCAACAGAGGCACGAGGAATGAACAACTGCAAGATCTTGCTGAAGGAAGCTACTTTTCTTGTTTTGCCACCAGTTGTAAACAGGGATCCAACCACAAGACCACATAATATTAGGGAAAAGTATATGTGCACAGATAAATTTATTTATTATATTTTATACTGCCCCTCTCAGCCCAAATGTGACTTGTTTTAGGACCCAATGGAATATCTGTTGTTCCATGTTCTGACACAAATTCTCTGTATCCAATTGGCTATTATTATTATTATTATTATTACCTAGTTTTAATGCATAGTTGTGACTAATCAGCATGGGAAGCCACCACATTTCTGAATTTCATTGTCAGCCAATACTGTTATTGGGATGTAGGTAAAGGTATAGGCTTTCCCCTGATATTAAGTCTAGTTGAGTCCAACTCTGGGGGTTGGTGCTCATCTCCATTTCTAATCCAAAGAGCCGGCGTTGTTAGTAGACGCCTCCAAGATCATGTGACTGGCATAACTGCATGGAGCGCCGTTATCTTCCCGCCGAAGCAGTTCCTATTGATCTACTGCATGTTTTCAAACTGCTAGGTTGGCAGAAGCTGGGGCTAACTGCATGAGCTCACCCTGCTCCCCAGATTTGAACCACTGACCTTTTCAGTCAGCAAGTTTAATAGTTCAGTGGTTTAACCTGCTGCGGCACCATATATATTGGGATGTACAAACATACAAAATTTGGATTAATATTAGCAATCGAAGCCAATATTTCCCATCATGTGCATGCATGAAAAAAGGATACAGAAAAGAATAGATTCCTAGGCCCCTTCTACACTGCCTTAAATCCTGATCAAAGTTGATAATCCACATTACCTGCTTTGAACTGGATTATATGAGTCTACACTGCCATATAATCCAGTTCAAAGCAGATAAATGTGGATTTTATATGGCAGTGTAGAAGAGGTCCTATTCTAGGTCATACCTACCCTGAACCAAGGAAAGAAGAAGAGTCTATTGGGCCTGAAAATGTTCTTTATATGCAGGGATGGGGCATGCATTTGCTTTGAAAACCTTCATTTAAAATGAAGTGTAGCAGAGGTTTAGAAGGACAGAAGTGTACTGCCTTTTAGTGAGACCTAGCTTTATAGTTCTGGGGGAGCAGCACAAGTAGAGAATATAGCAACTGGGGATTTGAATGAGCAGCCTAGAAATTGCAAGATACTCCAATTAGGCAGAGAAAATGAAATGCAAAAATACAGAATGGGGGATGCTTGGCTCGATAGCAGGACATGTGAAAAAGATCTTGGAGTCCTCGTGGACAAGTCAAACATGAGCCAACAATGTCATGCGGCAGCTTAAAAAACCAATGGGATTTTGGCCTGCATCAATAAGAGCCTAGTGCCTAGATCCAGGGAAGTCACGCAACCCCTCTATTCTATTCTGCCTTGGTCAAATCACACCTGGAATCACACTGTGTCCAATTCTAGGCACCACAATTGAAGGGAGATGTTGACTCTAAGGTGGAATGTATCCAGAGCAAGGCGACTCAAAAAAATCAAGGGTCTGGAGAACAAGCCCTATGAGGACTAAGCGGCTTCAAGAGCTGGCCATGTTTAGCCTGCAGAAGAGAAGGCTGAGAAGAAACATGATGAAGGCCAGGGACCAAGAGGTGAGGGGAAGTCATAGGGAGGAGGGAGCAAGCTTGTGATCTGCTGCCTTGGAGACTAGGACGCAATGGAACAATGGCTTCAAACTACAAAAAAGGAGATTCCACCTGAACATGAGTTCAGCAGTGGATCTCTCTCTCTCTGCCCTGGAGTGTGGTGAAGGATCCTTCTTTGGAAGGTTTTAAGCCAGTGTTTCTCAACCTGGGGGGTCGGGACCCCTATGGGGGTCGCGAGGGGGTGTCAGAGGGGTCGCCAAAGACCATCAAAAATACATTATTTTCTATTGGCCATGGGGGTTCTGTATGGGAAGTTTGGTTCAATTCCATTGTTGGTGGTGTTCAGAAAGCTCTTTAGTTATATGTGAACTATAAATCCCAGCAACTACAATTCACAAATATCAAGGTCTATTTTCCTCAAATTCCACCTGTGTTCACATTTGGATAGATTGAGTATGTGCGCCAAGTTTGATCCAGATCCAGGCATGTAGCCAGGGGGGGGGGCTAAGGGGGCTTCAGCCTCCCGAAATTCTCAGGAAAAGGCCTTACTGGTACATTATTTAAACTGTTATGTTTATTCATATCATGATCTGATCACCATGCTCATTATATCCCACACTAATGGGGTTATTGGGATAACAATACAAAAGGTTTGCTAGGGTAGACCCTCTTCCACCCAGTCTCAGCCCCCCGAACCAAACTCAGCCCCCCGAATCAAAATCCTGGCTACGGCCCTGTCCAGATCTATCATTATTTGCTTCCACAGTGCTCTCTGGATGTAGGTGAACTCCAACTCCCAAACTCAAGGTCAATGTCCACCAAACCCTTCCAGTATTTTCTGTTGCTTATGGGAGTTCTGTGTGCCAAGTTTGGTGGACTTCAGAATGCTCTTTGATTGTAGGTGAACTATAAATCCCAGCAACTACACCTCCCAAATGACAAAATCACCCACCACAACCCCACCAGTATTCAAACTTGGGTGTATCGGGTATTTGTGCCAAATGTGGTCCGGTGAATGGAAATACATTTTGATTCATAACAGTAGCAAAATTATAGTTATGAAGTAGCAACAAAAATGATTTTATGGTTGGGGGTCACCACAACATGAGGAACTATATTAAGGGGTCATGGCATTGGGAAGGTTGAGAAACACTGTTTTAAGCAGAGTTTGGATGGCCATCTGTAACGGGAGGTTTGAATGCGATTTTCCTGCTTCTTGGCAGGGGGTTGGACTGGATGGCCCATAAGGTCTCTTTCAACTCTATGTTTCTATGATTCTAAGAGAAGCTGGACACAGAAACAATAGGGAAAACAGGCCCTTGGCCCTGAACTTCCCCATTTATAAGACAAGCCGGCAGCTCTGGTGCTGCATCATGCCCCATTCGGGGACTTCTCATTCATTCAGCTGTGCAGAAAGTTGTCTATTTGTTTGTTTTTTTTTGCCAGTGCATGGAAAAGTTAAGGCTTTGGTCTACAAGTCCCATAACTCCCAGCCAGGATAATCAGTGGCTTTGCTTTTGGGTGTTTTGAAGCAAGAAATTTTAAAAAGGGGGATCTCGATGCAGCCCAAACTACTTTTCATGATTTTCCAATGTAAGCAAATAGCAGCTGCGTTCAGTTTTGAACATGGCTTGCGCAGGCACTATGTACTCTATGAATGAGGCCTGTTGGATTCCTATTCCATCATGCTAAATGGCATCCAATATTTGCAGTCCGACATGCCAACCTTACATTGCTTCCATGTAAAGCCATAACTGTAAAGCCATAACTTCCATGTAAAACCATTAAAGGGGCATCTGGACGCAACCCAAAGTAAAATCTACCTGTCACAATTCCCCAATTTTTGCAGAAGGCCCATGTAAACAAATAGCAGCTGTGTTCAATTTTAAACGTGACTTGTGTAGGCACTATGTACTCTATGAATGAGACCTGTTGGATTGCTATTCGATCGCACCAAATGGCATCCAATATTTTGCAGTCTGACATGTCAACCTTACATTGCTTCCAAGTAAAGCAATGACTGAATTGTAAAACAATCTCCTGTTTGGTGTACAACATGGCGCATTTTGGTTTGACTTCATTTTGACCAAGATTCACAGATGCTTCTCTCCAGCCCTGCTCCCTAGAGAATGAAGTACCCCATTCATTCGTTCATTCATTGCCTTTGAGATGATTGGTTACCCTTCTCACGCATGGCTAGGATCGCTACAAAGGGGCAAAGCGTGGCCATTTTATGTACATTCAGGACACAATAAACCATTGCTCAAGGAGAACCCAAAGGAATCAAGAGAATGTTGTCTTGAAATGTATTAAAAAGTCCAGCCCATCTCGTCTGCCTTTGCTTAATTAACTTAATTACCTATATTTTGTACAAAAGCAATTTCACTTGGTGATACATGTGGAAAATGTTGCCTGTGGCTCTTTTAATAATATCTTCTTTTTTAACAACCATCATGGGATGTGGTTGGGCTTTTTAATTCCGTTACAGATGAAGGTGCCTGGTTTGCTTGTCTCTTTTTTCAATATGGTCTCCAGACAGCTTCATCCATTCTCCCGGGAGTTGTCATGGCTGTGGGTGAGTTACTGTGGCTACCGTCGGCCTCAACAACGTCGTTCTGATTGGCGAGACTGGGGTTAATCAAGTTGTTTCCAGCCGATGCGCCTGGGCAGGAGGGAAGCATTCTCGTTGGCGAGCGCTCTCCCCCCGCCACCATGGAGAACTGATAGGACCCAGAGGATGTACCATAGTACAAGTGGTAAGGAGACGGGTTGGTCTGGAAGGCTCCGCTCTGGTTTTGAGTGGAGCTGGGGTACGGCGGGGGGAGGTATGTATGGTGGAACCGTGTAGTGGCGGGCATGCTGCTCATGCTGATGCCGCCAATCCCAGTGGCAGAAGGTGTGGCCGTGTAAGGAAAGGCCGCCGGAATCGCACCCGGGTAATGCATCCTGGGGTCTGAAAACCTGGTCTCTGCAAGGCCTGGCAATGCGGAAAATGACCGGTCAAACTGGCGAGGATCGGAGAAGGGACTCAATTCCGATGTGCCTAGTTGGGAAGGAAGAGAAACAGAACAAAGAAAATATGTTATTGCAGGTATTATTATTATTATTATTCTACAAGTCACTGTCGTACACCAGAGCAGGAACACTTCTGATCTTAAACACCACACCAGCTTGGTAAACTCAGCAGTTTTTTGAAGAATATAAGTAGACAAAGCAGTAAATTAGCCAAACAGTAAAGTTCCAAAACGAAGGTTAGTCCATGAGCTTCAAGGCAAAACAAGGTCCATAGGTATATAAATCCATGAAACAGGCACAACAATCCATGAAACAAGGCAGCATGAAATATCCAATACACAAATTAAGAGTTTGGCAAAATTTGGTACATGGAACTAAGAACACTTGAGAGCAAGACTGACATGAAATTCCAACGTTGACCCAACTGAGGCAACTCTTTCCCATGACTCAATATAAGGCTTTTCCAGATTCCTAAACCGAAATGAAAGCATTTCGCTTGACCTTACCACCAGATAAAGGTTTCTTATCTCTCTTTTCCTGTAAATGAACTGATCTTCTTTGTGCCTGAGCACTCTGTTGCTGCTTACAAAACCCTCACTTTCTATCTACACTCTCATTAACTTGACTCACTAACTTCTGCATCTAACAAATCATCTTCAGACAGTTATTCTGAGAAAGACTGTCACGGGTCTCTCCCTGGAATGTGACCTTGTAAATCTTCCAGACAGCTTGGGCGTCTCATCTAAGCTTAACTCAGGCCAAGGCCAACACTCATCCCCACTGCCAACAGACCCACCATCAGGAACATCATCCCCATTCCCATCATGAACATCAGATACGATCACAGCAAACAAGATGCTGGCTTTGTATTTGATCACATGTTGGATACTTGTCAAGTGTCTAGGACTGTGTGATGTATCTAATAATAATAATAAGTATAATAATATATTATTAGTAGTAGTAGTAGTAGTATAAACACAACAAGATGAGTCCACAGCAAACAAGATCACTTTGCTGGCTGTTGTATTGGATCACACGTTGGACACTTCCTTATTATTATTATTATTCTGCTTTCCTCTCTTAAGTGATCAAGACACAAAGTAGCTCATTTTTGGGGGTTTCCAGCATGTAACATTCTGAGAATTACAATCTATAACCAAACTTTCTCCTTAACAGAAATGAACATAAGAAGGGTAAGCCTGCCTGGTGTACTGCTTGTTTAGAGCTTCAACTCTAGAGATCAGGGCTTGAATCCTCTCTCAACCATGGAAACTCACTGGGTGACCTTGATCCAGTCACACTCCTCTGCCTCAGTAGAAGCCAATGGAAAACCTCTTCTGGATAAACCTTGCAACAAAAAACAAACAAACAAACCCTGCAGTAGGTAGGACCACCATAAGTCAGAAACAATTTGAAGGCACACAACGGCAACTGCATTAGGTACCACATCCTTTGTCCTGCACTGCCCAATCAAATGCTTCTGAAAAGTCCATAAGTGGGAGATGAAGGCAACTGGTATTCTGTTTTTTGTTCCCAGTATACAGCCTCTCCCCATGTTAGCTAACAACCTTGCTGTCTTAGATCACCATGGAGTAATGAGACACCCAAGGAGATTCCCACATACCCACAATAAACCAAAGGACTGAACGTTTTCCTACCAAATATCTGGCTTCCTGGCCAGATCATGGATGCTTCTCCCTTGTCACCCAGGTCCACACAAAAACGGAATGTGACGCACTCTGGAAGAAAGTCTGTCTAGCTAAACTCAATAGGACTTTGATGTTCAAGCATGTAGCTGGATAAGAGTCTAGCTTAAAATTGGGAAGAGATGGAGCCTCCAGTTCCTATATAAGCCCACCGCTATCCCATGCCTGCATCTCCTGTGGAACTCACTTTCTAGTGCCATCTTGAACCAGGTAAATGGATACAGACCCTTCCAAAGGTAGATAATTAGCTATGGCAGGGCTGTCCAACTTCTTTTGGCCCAGGGGCCGGAGTTCTGGTCACTGATGACCTGGGGGCCGCAGCGGGGTGGGGTCGCTCGCGGGGCGGGCCGCTCCTGATGGCATGCTGACATCAGCACGCCTGACGTCACCACGCCGGCATCCTGCGCCGCCCGCCTGGGCGAAGCTTGCTGACGTCACCAAGCCCCGCCAAAGGGACGCGCGCTTGAGTGACGCTGGTGTGGCGCGGGTTCCACCTCTTCCTCCTCACCGCTGAGGAGGAAGAGGTGGAAGGAACCCGGTGCCACGCCGGCATCACCAAGCGCGGCGTCCTTTCGGGCGGGCTTGGCGACGTCACCCAGCCCGCCGAAAGGGGCATGCGCAGGATGCTCTCCCGCTCGGCATCCTGCGCGGCCTGCCCTTTCGGCAGGGCTGGGAGACGTCAGACGCCTGCACCTCCTCCTCCTCCTCCTCGGCGCCGGCGTCTGACGTAACCCAGCCCCGCCGAAAAGGGGCAGGCCGCCGCGCGGGAGAGGCGAGGCGTCCTCCCGCCCTCCCGTGCATGCCCGCGAGCGCCCCCCCGGAGCGGCCCCGCCCCCCCCGAATTTTTTCCCAACATTTTTTTTTCAATTTTTTCCAAATTTTTTTTCAAATACTATTTATCCCAGGAGGGTAGGGGGCCGCGTCCAAGGGGCTGGCGGGCTGTGTACGGCCCGCGGGCTGTCTGTTGGACAGCTCTGAGCTATGGCAAACACTGTATGGCTCACTGAGAAAACAATCATCCATGAATTTGGCAAATTCCCATTTCAATATCCTGCACCCAACATTGCTGAGAGTTTGGATAACTCTTTAGGGCAGTGTTTCTCAACCTGAGAGGTCGGGACCCCTGAGGGGCGGTCACAAGGGAGTGTCGGAGGGTTCGCCAAAGACCATCAGAAAACACAGTATTTTCTGTTCGTCACGGGAGTTGTGTGTGCCAAGTTTGGTTCGATTCCATCGTTGGTGAAGTTCCGCATTCTCTTTGATTGTAGGTAAACAATAAATCCCAGCTGCTACAACTCCCAAATAACAAAATCAATCCCCCCTTCCAACCCCATCAGTATTCAAATTTGGGTATATCAGGTATTTGTGCCAAATTTCGTCCAGTGAATCAAAATACATCCTGTATATCAGATATTTACATTATGATTAACAGTCGTAAAATTAAAGTTGTGAAGTAGCAGTGGAAATAATTGTATGTTTGGGGGTCACCACAACATGAGGAATTGTATTAAGGGGTCGTGGCAGGAGGAAGGTTGAGAACCACTGCTTGAGGGCATTTCTGTAGCCAGCCATTCTGGGAGTTGCAGCCCCTACATTAAAATTTTAATGTATTCTGCCCATATCATTTAGTTTATTAAAAACATAGACTCCTCTTGGCTGGTATAGTGTGGGGTGTGTATTAGCAATATGCTTGTGTCTAGCTTTCCACCAACGCAGAACTATAAACACTGAAATAAAATTGTTTAGCTATTCTCTGGGGCTGTGTAGTAAATAGTCAGCAGCGAGTCCCCAAGCTCACAGTCCATCTGCTTTGGCAGAGATATTTGCACACAAACAGAGAGACTCAGAAGGAAATCTGGAGTCTAGGCAAGGTCTTCTGAGGCCTTTGTGTGGGTGGTCTGTTTGTGCTGAGAGGCACAGGGGACCAAGCTGATAAATACACAGCTGAAAGCTTGCTTACTGTAGGTCATGCTATTACTGTTCCTTTGGCTTCCAGTGGTATTTTTAAAAGAGAGTCAGGAAATGTGATTCTAGTTTTTTTTCTGAGTAATGGTATTTCATTGAGTTAAGAGAGGCTCCAAAATGGCTCCTCCCTCGGCTTCCAAAGGTGCTCAGCCAGCTTTATTGGAAAGATGTGCCACGATGCGTCAAGCCTAATAATAATCCCAAATTCAAGGGGATATAGTCCCTCAGCCAGGGTCCTGGCTTCTTGTTTCATATTATCCTTATGCAAGCGTTCAGCCAGATCCCATAAAGATTGAATGTGAAGTGGGAGCCAAAGCATTTATATTACTTGGATGGAACATGTGATGTGTGAATATACAATCTGTTACATTGGGGATGTCAAACTCATTTTCATCGAGGGCTTATGGTTGCTGTTGAATCCATAGATCAGTGTTTCCCAACCTTTTTTGAGCCGCAGCACACTTTTCACATTTGCAAAATCCTGGGGCACCCCACCAACCAAAATGACACAAAATGACACTCTAACACAGTAATACATATAGTTAATATGTTTTTAAATGTATGTATACACTCAGTGTGAAACCTGGGCCTGTTTCGATGAACTCAACATAGATATCCTGGCAGGAATGGCAGAAAGACACAAACTTCCCACACAGAACTCCCATAACCAAGAGAAATTACTATAAGAGTTTGGTGGGCATTGACCTTGGGTTTTGGAGTTGTAGTTCACCTATATCCAGAGAGCACTGTGGACTCAAACAATGCTGGATCAGGACCAAACTTGGCATGAATACTCAATAGGCCCAAATGTGAACGCAGATGGAGTTCAGGGGAATTAGACCTTGACATTTGGGAGTTGTAGTTGCTGGGATTTATAGTTCCCCTACAATCAAAGAGAATTCTGAACCCCACCAATGATAGAACTGGGCCAAACTTCCCACACAGAACCCCCAGGAGGCAAAAGGAGGTCTCTACTTGGGGAAAGGGAGGCGGGCCTTCCCAATGCATGGAGAGGGAGAGACCAAGTAGACAACGGGGGGGTGTTTGTAATTTTGTGCCGCCATCGAGGTAGGTTTCTTAGGATTTTTATACTTCAACACACTAGACTCCCCCCCCCCCCCTTCCTGGAGGTTCCAATTTCCCACGGCACACCTGATGATCTCTCACGGCACACTGGTTGGGAAACACTGCCATAGATGATGCATCTATGGAGAGAGCTGACTGTATTTTTTTAACATACCGATATTTTACATTGTATGCTGATGCTTTTATGTTAAGCTACTTTGAGTCTCCTTTGGGAGAGATTAAGCACTGTATAAATAAACATTTTGTTGTTTATTCATTCGCTTTCGACTCTTCGTGTCCTCCTGGACCAGCCCAGGCCAGAGCTCCTTGTCGGCCATGGCCACCCCCATCTCCCTCAAAGTCAAGCCAGTTACTTGAAGGATACCATCCATCCATCTTGCCCTTAGTCGACCCCTCTTCCTTTTTCCTTCCATTTTACCCAGCATAATTGTCTTCTCCAAGCTTCTTGTCTTCTCATGATGTGGCCAAAGCACTTCATCTTTGCTTCTAATATTCTTCCCTCCAGTTGGGCTTTATTTCCTGGAGTATGGACTGGTTGGATCTTCTTGCGGTCCAAGGCATTCTCAGAACTTTCCTCCAACACCACAGTTCAAAAGCAGCTATCTTCCTTCTCTCAGCCTTCCTTAGGGTCCAGCTCTGAAATCCATAGGTTGTTACGAGGAATACCATTGCTTTAACTATGTGGATCTTCGTTGCCAGTGTGATGTCTCTACTCTTCACTATTTTATCAAGAGTGGCCATTGCTCTCCTACCAAAAAGGAAATGTATTCTGATTTCCTGGCTGCAGTCTGCATCTACAATAATCTTTGCGCCTAGAAATACAAAGTCTGTCACTGTCTCCACATTTTCTCCCTCTATTTGGCAGTTATCATCTTGTGGTTTTTTTGATGTTTTACTGTAACCCAGTTTTTGCCCTTTCTTCTTTCACTTTGGTTAGAAGACTCCTTAGCTCCTCCTTGCTTTCCGCTATCAAAGTGGTATCATCTGCATATCTAAGGTTGGCCACGGTGGTCCACGCTCTGGTTACATCCCGAATAGACTACTGCAATGCTCTCTACATGGGGTTGCCTCTGAAGACTGCTCGGAAGCTGCAATTAGTCCAACGTTCGGCAGCCAGGTTACTAACAGGAGCGGGGCACAGGGAGCATACAACTCTCTTGCTGCGCCAGCTCCACTGGCTGCCAATTAGCTTCCGAGCTCAATTCAAAGTGCTGGTTTTAACCTACAAAACCCTATACGGTTCTGGCCCAGTTTACCTGTCCGAACGGATTCTCCCCTACGAACCATCAAGAACATTAAGATACTCCGGAGAGGCCCTGCTCTCGGTCCCGCCAGCTTCGCAAGCGCGACTGGTGGGGATGAGAGACAGGGCTTTCTCTGTGGTGGCCCCTCGGCTGTGGAACTCTCTACCAAGTGATGCTAGATCTGCCCCCTCTCTGTTGTCCTTTAGGAGGCTGGTGAAGACCTGGATGTGGAACCAAGCCTTCCCAGAATAGGCTGAAATTGGCTATTATCTGAATGTATGACCACATTTACAGATTGAGTGGAATTGTTTTAATGGCGATGTGGTTTTATGCTGGGTTTTATGTATTTTTAATACGTTGTTCTAGTTGTTTTTAAATTGTATAGCATTGAATCTTTGCTGTTATGCCGGTATGAGTCCCTCGATAGAGGTGAGAAGGTCGGGGCACAAAAGTGTTAAATAAATAAATAAATAAAGTTGTTAATGTTTCTTCCAGCAATTTGAACTCCAGCCTTGGATTCATCGAGCCCCGCACGTCACACGATATGTTCTGCATGCAAGTTGAACACATCGGGGGAGAGTAGACAGCCCTGCCATACTCCTTTCCCAATCTTGAACCAGTCTGTTGTTCCATGGTCTGTTGTTACTGTTGCTACTTGGTCGCTATACAGATTCCTCAGAAGACAGACAAGGTTGCTTGGTCTCCCCATACCACCAAGAACTTGCCACAATTTATTATGATCCACACAGTCAAAGGCTTTAGAATAGTCAATAAAACAGAAATTGATGTTTTTCTGAAACTCCCTGCCTTTATCCATTATCCAGAGGGTATTGGCAATCTGGTCTCTCGTTCCCCTGCCTTTTCAAAACCCAGCTTGTACATCTGGCAACTCTCGCTCTATATATTGCTGGAGTCTACCTTGCAGGATCTTCTTTTTCTTTAGCATTTCCTTTTTTGGGTATGCGGATATAAGTTGATTTCCCCCCCCCAATCTGATGGCCATTCCTGTGTTTTCCAGCATCAATAATAATAATAATAATAATAATAATAATTGGTGGTCTCTATTTTTTAGCCAATCCTAGATGTAATGGATTCATACACCACTAACCTGACAATTCAAAACAAACTACATTGTTACGCAATATTATAGCAACTTCTCACAATGTTACCTGTTCGAGGTCATCCGGATATTTGGAGTTGGGTGCCACATCACGCAACTCTACTACTCCTTTCTACCTCACTCTAAGGAAGCTCCCCACATCCTGGACCATTCTGGGCCAGTGCCTGGCATTTGTGGTGGACTGGATGAAGGACAGAAGTCCTCCTGGTCAGTAGCGAGGCCGATCGGGGTCTAGGGTAGCAACCTGTGCTTGACGGGGTTACACGCCCCCTGAAGACACAGGTCTGCAATCTGGGGGTTCTCCTGGACTCAGCACTGATGCTTGAAGCTCAGGTGTCAACTCAGTTAAACCTTGTGTACCACCTGCAACCATACCTCGAAAAGCCTGATTTGGCCACAGTTGTCCACACCTTGGTTACATCCAGGATGGACTACTGCAATGCACTCTACATGGGGCTGTCTTTGAAGACAGCTTGGAAGCTGCAGTTAGTGCAAAGATCGCATCTAAATTACTAATGGGCTAGCTATATGGAGCTATATGGAGCATTAAAGCAGTTCCACTGGCTTCTGATGAGTTGCCAGACCCAATTTTAGGTCTTGCAGGCAATTCTATGATACACTTCCACCATAATGTTGCATTGGAGCATCCAGAAAATTCCTAGGGAGGATCTCTCTCATTCATATGAGTTGGCTTCACTATTATCCTTCGTTTCCTGTTTCCATGGTAAGTTTAGCAATCTATCCCCTGCAGATATGGGGGGTCACATTGTGTTTTAAAATAATTAAAATGTGAAACACAAAAAGGAACACATTAATAATCAAATAATAATATACTTACATTAAGCAACATTCCAGACGTCGGCTATGCATACGCAAAGCCCACCCACACTGTTCCTATAGGCCTGGCTTCCCTTATTTAGGGTTAAATTCAATGCTAGTCTCAAATGAATACACGTACTAAATTGAACAGGATTTGGAAGTAACTGCTTACATCGATTTTTGTACAGCTTCTCTAGCTAGCACTAATATTTAATTAAGATCTTGGTGATAAATTTTGAACACAGGTGGTCAGTATGTTCAGCTAAATTGACTTACAAACCTCTCTCTTATCAGGAAGCCTGGAAATAGACCTTCCCACTAAACATCAGGAGGACACATGCAAAAGGATCCGGAGGAGATTCTACATAGGCATTCCTTTATTAGTTAAACTAATAAACAATTAAAGGCACTACAGTCAATGGGGAAAGTAACTACCGTATATACTTGAGTATAAGCCGACCTGAATATAAGCCGAGGCACCTAATTTTGCCCCCCAAAACTGAGTAAACGTATTGAATCGAGTATAAGCCGAGGGTGGGAAATACGGCAGCTACTGGTCAATTCCAAAATAAAAATAGATACGGTAGCAATAAAATTACATTAACTGAAGCATCAGTAGGTTAAATGTTTTTTAATATTTACATAAAACTGTAATTTAAGACAAGATTGTCTAACTCTTATTAATCCACTATTCCAACCTTCTACAATGTAAATGTGCTTACGTATCCTTCCAATAATGTAATAATAATAATAATAGAGTAGAGTAATGGAAATGTAATATAACAATAATGAGTAGAGTAAAATAATAAATGTAATACTCTACTCATTATTGTTATACTACATTTCTATTACTTTACTCTAGTAAAGTAATAGAAATGTAATATAACAATAATGAGTAGAGTAAAATAATGTAACTGTAATAATAATAAATAGCATAAAATAATAAATTTAATAAAATAATAATAACTAATGTAAATGTAATATAATAAATAAAATAATACATGTAATAATAATAATAATAACAACAACAAAGTAAAATAACTTTGACTTGAGTATAAGCCGAGGCTTTTTTTTTCCAGCCTGAAAAGGGGCTGAAAATCACGGTTTATACTCAAGTATATCGGATATATAGTCTGTGAAGTGTTGCTAAAATGTGCAGAAAACAAAGTTTTACTAAACATTTTTTCAGAACATTACAACATTTTTACAATGTGACGAATGATCAAATGTATGCAAAGACTTATTGGAATCTCAACCAGGAGGGAAAAAGTTTTCTAATTCTTCATTTTTGCATTAAGGTGCAATGGGGTCCCCAAACAAACAGATTTATGGTGCACCTACACTGCTGAATTAATGCAGTTTGACAGCACTTTAGCTGCCATGGTTCAGTGCTACAAAATCCTGGTACTTGTAGTTTTACAAATAACTGCATCCCATGGGGGGGGGGGGGTGAGAAGTAGAGGAAATTATCTTTTTACCATAGAGTTTTGTTCTATTCCATTCAGTTTATAAGGAAAATGGATAATATATTCACTCCCATTATATGGGTTGTGCTTTTCTCAGTTTCTACTGTAATCCTCCACATTCTGAGCTATTACACAGGTGAGTATCATCCCCATCCATTCTGCATCCTTTTTTTAAAAAGGGAAACTTCACAATTGCAGAAGTCCAATACCTAGCCATAGTGAAGTGGTGAAATATCGAAATTACACAATTCCTGGAAAAAAATCTAAAAATTACCGTAAAAGTTTCATACAACAGGATTATTGTATGGGCCATGATGGCACAATGGGTTAAACCCTTATGTTGATGAACTGCTGCTATGTTGATGAACTGCTGCTATGTAAGCAGTTAGAATCCATGGGACTGGAAGAGCTCCTGCTGTTAGCCCAGCTCCTGCCAACCTAGCAGTTCGAAAAAATGCAAATGTGAGTAGATAAATAGGTAGTGCATATTAATCCCCAGAGGCTTGCTTAAATAGCCAGGTCTTAAAATTCTTCCTAAAGCTTAAGAGCGAAGGAGCTGTTCTGATGTTACTGGGGAGGGAGTTCAACGAAGAAGGGGCCACCACCGAGAAGGCCCTGTCTCTCATTCCCACCAACCACACCTGCAATGAGGGCGTGATTGAGAGCAGGGCTTACCCAGAAGACCTCAACAGTCGCACTGGATTATAAAGGGAGATATGTTTGGACAGGTAAGCTGGACTGAAACCGTTTTAGGGGTTAATAGGCTAAAGTCGCCATTTTGAATTTTGCTCGGAAACAATTTGGCAAATCATCCATAGGACTCTGTTGCGCCTCACCAAAGTACAAAATCCAGGATCCCATAACATTTGTGCCATGGCAGATAAAGTAGAGTCAAACTTTATTACTACTACAGTGTAGAGAAGTGGTTCCCAAACTGTGGGATGTGGCTCAGCAGTGGGCCACAAGAACAAAAAATCCAGTCCATGAACCTCCTTCCTCTTTATTTCTTTTACTTTATTTATTTCCGCTCCTTTCCACAGAACTGACCAACTACACCCCTTTTGATACTAATGTTGGAGAGTGGTCCCTAGTCAAAGTGGTCCCCAGTCAAGTGGACCCTGGTCGAACCAGTTCCCAGTAAAAGTGGTCCCTAATCAAAGTGGGCCCCAGTCAAAGTGGGCCCTGGCCAAAGTGGGTTCGGGTCAAAGTGGGTCCCTGGTCAAAATTGTCCCTGGTCAAAATGGTCCCCGGTCAAATCCTCTCTCTCTCTCTCCTCTGGCATTACTTCACGAACGAAGATTCTTAGGAAGGACTCATCCCACGCTTTCTACAAGTGCGTTGATGACTAAGGAGGTTGGATGTGTCCTTCGAGCCTGTGCAATGGATTTTTCTGGTGGAGCACAGTGTGCACAGAACTGGCCTCACCCTTTAAACCAAAGGTTCGTCTGCCGGGGCCTAGCAAGCTTAGGACGGTGGCAGCGAGGCCCTCAGGTCGTAGGTTTGATTAGAGTTGCCTTCTCTTAGATGATTGACCTTACAGGGTTAGACGAGCACCATCTGCCCGGGTTTGAAATTAGAGTTTTCCTTCTCCTAGGATGGCTGCCAAAAGGCTAGAGAGCCCATCCTGCCCATTGACGCTGTTTGTCAGACACTTCGGTTGTGACCTGCCTGGCATGGGAGGCCCTACCGGTGGCTATTATGCCACCACCAGCATAGCTCACAGCTTCATTAGGGTAAGCAAGCCTCTCCCCCGCGACAAGGGGGTGCCAATGGAGAGGTCAAATGGTCCCCGGTCAAATGGTCCCTGGTCAAAGTGGGCAGTGATCAAAGTGGGCACTGGTCAAAGTGGTCCCCAGTCAAATGGGAACTGGTCAAAGTGGGCCCTGGTCAAAGTGGATCCTGGTCAAAGTGGGCCCTGATCAAAGTGGGCCCTGGTCAAAGTAGTCCCCAATCAAAGTGGTACCTGGTCAAATGGGAACTGGTAAAAGTTGGCCCTGGTCAAAGTGGATACTGGTCAAAGTGGGCCCTGATCAAAGTGGGCCCTGGTCAAAGTAGTCCCCAATCAAAGTGGTCCCTGGTCAAATGGGAACTGGTCAAAGTGGGCCCTGGTCAAAGTGGATCCTGGTCAAAGTGGGCCCTGATCAAAGTGGGCCCTGGTCAAAGTAGTCCCCAATCAAAGTGGTCCCTGGTCAAATGGGAACTGGTCAAAGTGGGCCCTGGTCAAAGTGGGTCCTGGCCAAAGTGGGCCCTGATCAAAGTGGGCACTGGTCAAAGTAGTCCCCAGTCAAAGTGGAACTGGTCAAAGTGGGCCCTGGTCAAAGTGGATCCTGGTCAAAGTGGGCCCTGATCAAAGTGGGCCCTGGTCAAAGTAGTCCCCAATCAAAGTGGTCCCTGGTCAAATGGGAACTGGTCAAAGTGGGCCCTGGTCAAAGTGGATCCCAATCAAAGTGGGCCCTGGTCAAAGTGGGAACTGGTCAAAGTGGGCCCTGGTCAAATGGGAACTGGGTCCTGGCCAAAGTGGGGCTGGCCAAAGTGGGTTAAAAAAAAAAGGTTGGGAACCACTGATGTAAAGGCACCTTTTGTTAGGAATGGCAGATTTTAAACATACTGTCCTCCAGCACCATTCTGAGATTTTAATTTTTTTTCCTGCTCTGACATTGGGGTAAGTAGTACTCTATAGCAGTGTTTCCCAACCAGTGTGCCGGGGCACACTAGTGTGCCGTGAGCGATCATCAGGTGTGCCGTGGGAAATTGGAACCTCCAGGAAGGGGGGGGGGGAGAGTCTAGTGTGTTGAAGTATAAAAACCCTAAGAAACCTACCTCGATAAAGGCACAAAATTACAAACACCCCCCTCCCCACCCGTTGTCTATTTGTTCTCTCCCTCTCCATGCATTGGGAAGGCCCACCTCCCTTTCCCCAAGTAGAGACCTCCTCTTGCCTCCTGGGGGTTCTGTGTGGGAAGTTTGGCCCAGTTCTATCATTGGTGGGGTTCAGAATGCTCTTTGATTGTAGGGGAACTATAAATCCCAGCAACTACAACTCCCAAATGTCAAAATCTATTTCCTCTGAACTCCATCTGCGTTCATATTTGGGCATATTGAGTATTCATGCCAAGTTTGGTCCTGATCCAACATTGTTTGAGTCCACAGTGCTCTCTGGATATAGGTGAACTACAACTCCAAAACTCAAGGTCAATGCCCACCAAACTCTTATAGTATTTTCTCTTAGTTATGGGAGTTCTGTGTGGGAAGTTTGTGTCTTTCTGCCATTCCTGCCAAGATATCTATGTTGTGTTCATCGAAACAGGCCCAGGTTTCACACTGAGTGTATAAATACATTTTAAAACCATACTAACTATATGTATTACTGTGTTAGAGTGTTATTTTGTGTCATTTTGGTTGGTGGTGTGCCCCAGGATTTTGCAAATGTAAAAAATGTGCCGCAGCTCAAAAAAGGTTGAAAAGCACTGCATTAGGGTAAGCAAGGGGGCGCCAATGGAGAGGTCAAATGGTCCCCGGTCAAATGGTCCCTGGTCAAAGTGGGCACTGGTCAAAGTGGTCCCCAATCACAATGGTCCCTCGTCAAATGGGAACTGGTCAAAGTGGGCCCTGGTCAAAGTGGTCCCCAATCACAATGGTCCCTAGTCAAATGGGAACTGGTCAAAGTGGGCACTGGTCAAAGTGGTCCCCAATCACAATGGTCCCTAGTCAAATGGGAACTGGTCAAAGTGGGCACTGGTCAAAGTGGTCCCCAATCAAAGTGGTCCCCAATCAAAATGGTCCCTGGTCAAATGGGAACTGGTCAAAGTGGGCCCTGGTCAAAGTGGGCCCCAATCAAAGTGGTCCCCGGTCAAATGGGAACTGGTCAAAGTGGGCCCTGGTCAAAATGTGCCCTGGTCAAAGTGGGCCCTGGCCAAAGTGGGCCCTCGTCAAAAAAAGGTTGGGAACCACTGATGTAAAGGCACCTTTTGTTAGGAATGGCAGATTTTAAACATACTGTCCTCCAGCACCATTCTGAGATTTTAATTTTTTTCCTGCTCTGACATTGGGGTAAGGAGTACTCTATAGCCTTTCCCTGGTGTTCAGAGTATGCTTCCCGTCCTCCCGCTTTGCTACTGTGTGAATCCTGCCCAAATGCTTGATCAAATCCCTGCTTCTTTCCCGCCTTGGGCCTGCCTGCCTGTGCTCTTGCCCTTCCTCTCTCCTCCTCCTCGTCAAGGCTGGCTATGAGAATTCCAAGAGATGGATATCTTGAAATAAACAGCAGGCAGGCGCCATTTGCGACTCAGCAGCTATAGCGGAGTGAAAGGAAGGGCTTACGTTCCTTCATTATGTTTCATGTGGCCATAAATAATATTCCATAAAGAGCAAATTCAAATAAAAAGTGAAGTGCTCAGGGCACATTTCCCCTTTCTTTTCCTCTCTAATGCACTCCCAAAGTTTTTGGAGAGGCTAAACTTTATGAGTCTGAGCTTGCAACACTTGGCAATTGCCGCGGCTGCTAATGTAAAAGCAACAGTGCAAACGTGTTAATTACTGACGGCTTGCAAAACAAAACAAAATGGGGGGAACCACACAAAATGCCATTGGTGGACCTCTCCCAACGATGAATGTCTTCCTGTTACATGCAAATTGGAACACACAACCGCTTCGGGGGCTGTTCTTATGAAAGAAAGTTCCTAAAAAGGTGAAAAATGAATGCATCTGGTTTGGGGATATAGCATGGTACATTCGCTAATGTCACTGCCGTTTAGATGAATAAAGGAAGCAAATTCTAGTTCTCCTACACAGTGGCGCACTTAAGTTTTGTTTTATTATTAATTTATTTAGATACTTTTAATTGTTTCCCCAATGCCAGCTCACCGAAACAGGACGAACCAAAATAGCAAAGGAGTCATTAAAAAGTCAATACTATCAAACCAGCAAGAAATATACATCAGCCACGAAGAATGAAATCAGTCATTAAAAGTCTGATGGAATGAAAAGGGCATTTGTTCCCCGGCCCCCAAACCCCTTGAAACAACAAGAAAAAAGGGGCCTAATCAGATCTGACTATTTAAGGGTGCAGCCCAAAGACTGGCAGCCAAGGGACCATTGGTCAAATGCTGCTCCATAGGGTAGAAAGCAGCCCGTGATAGGGCTAAATTTATGATGCCCAAGGCTATGCCTGCGGAAAGTGCAACAGGCATAAATGTCCAGCTGGTGCTGAGGATTCACATGCTTCTATGCCTCCTTGTTTACATGGCAGTTGCTGAAAAAATGCTCTAGATAAGCAGAGGGTGGGTCTGTAAGGAAGGGAGATACAAATGCCTGCCGCCTCTCTTTCTTCCCCAACTTCATGGAACCTGCAGGGATTTGGAAGTGGCTCTGCCCCTTTCCCCTCTTGCATGCAATAGGATTGTTCTGGAATATATGGGTTAACACTAGAGTTGTGAGTGGAATTTGTTTCTTCTGTTTCCTTTGTTTCTTTCGGTACACCGGGAATGTGGCACAGCTGGCTAAGTGTCAGCTGCATAAGATCTCTCTGACCAGTAGGTCATGAGTTCGAGGCCTGCCCGGGTTGAGGTGGGTGCTCGACCTTTAAGTGTAGCCTGCTGTCAGGGCCGTAGTCAGGATTTTGATTCGGGAGGGCTGAGTTTGGGGGCTGAGACTGGGTGGAAGAGGGTCTACCCTAGCAAACCTTTTGTATTGTTATCTCAATAACCTCATTAATGTGGGATATAATGAGCATGGTGATCAGATCATGATATGAATAAACATAACAGTTTAAATAATGTACCAGTAAGGCCTTTTCACGGACCACCCTGAGAATTTCGGGGGGGGGCTGAAGCCCCCTTAGCCCCCCCCTGGCTACATGCCTGCCTGCTGTCGACCTTTGCAGCCCGAAAGACAGTTGCATATGTCAAGTAGGTGATAAAGGTACCACATTAAGTGGGGAGGCAAATTTTAACTGAATTATGAGGCCATTAAAGAACTCCAGGAACGCTGAGGAATGCAGAAGAACAAGGGACGCTGGGAATGCTGAGAGCTGAGGAGTGTGTCAGCTCCCCCTGGTGGCCAGAGTTTGCCTCTGTTTGTCTATATGTGTGTATGTGGAAATGGCAGGGATTGTCTGCTAAGTATGTGTACCTGTAATCTGCTCTGAGTCCCCTTCGGGGTGAGAAGAGCGGAATATAAATAAATAAATAAATAAATAAAGGTAAGGGCCCTCCTGTTACGAAAACCCACTCGATACGAAAGCAAGAGGGAGCCAATCCTGGCTCCTCGTCTGCTTTTTGGCACTGAAGGGGACAAGGGGCTTGAGTTCATTTGATTAATAAATAGTAATAGTATGAAGAATAGTTTGATCAAATAAATAGCCTGAGTCTTTAATGTTAGAATCTGCCATGAGAAAACTGACTGAAACACAAACAAGGGAAGGGGCCCAGCAATAAATAGGCCATCACTTTTTTTAGAGACAGGTAATCACCTCCTTTAGAGATCCAAAAGGATACATCAATTGAAGGTTTTGAATGTCAAACCAAAGAACTCACAAGACAATACCCCCCCTCCCCCCAAAAAAGTTGGTCAAAGATGTAGACAGTTCAAACAAAATAGTGTCTGATGGATTGGACCAACATTGATGCCTCAAAGGAAGGGGAAAGCCCAGGTGTATATATTGAATGACTGACCAAATGATGTCATGTGCTGGATGAAACAAAATGAAAGGGAGAGGGGGCATGAGAATGAAGACGTTGTACCTGCAAAACTATAAGAACCCTATGTGAGACCTCATTTGATGTGGCGCTCCCCTTCCACGCAGACATCTGCAGATCCTCTATTTCAGGGCTGTCCAACTGGCGGCCCGGGGGCCATATAAGGCCCCCCAGCCCCTTCCCTGCGGCCCCCTAAGCTTTTAAATAAAAAATAAATAAATTAAATAATAATATTTTAAAAAATTACCCACTTCCGGGTTCGAGCAGAGTATCGAGAGACTACGGAGCCACACGGGCCCCCGCTCTCAACGCGAGATTATGCCTGCGTTGAGAGCGAAATCCTGTGTGGCTTCCGTAGTCTCGCGATACTCCTGTTGCCGAAATCTCGGCTACTTAATCCCTGCGGCCTACGCAGACGCGATTTGGACCTTCTCGGCTGCTGCCTCGGTCGGTCGTCGCCTCTGCTCGTGGTCCGGCTACTCCTGGATCCTGCGCGTTTGGGAAGGTAGGCTAACCTTTATGTTATTATTATGTTATTATTATGTAATTGTGCATGGATGCCCCTTATGTATTCCCTCCCTGCATTTCCCCTTAGCAAAAGATTATATTTGATTGTATGGATGCCTCTTATGAATTGTAAGTAAATTGGAGCCGGGGGAGGGGCGGGGGAGGGGGGGCGGAGCCGGGGGCGGGGGCAGACCCTTCGGCCCCCCAGGTCATCAGTGGGCCGGTAGAAGTTGGACAGCCCTGCTCTATTTGCAAATAAAGGCTGTTGTAATTTTCATCTCCTCTGTCTCCCAACGTCTCATTGAGAACCAGGCCTCGAGAAGTTACAAAGGTTGTCTTCTTAGAAAAAAGGGGCATCACAACTGAACCTCTTCAACATCATAATTTAATCTTTTTTTATTAATCCCAATGCAAACAAAAAGTAAACACTATTTCCCTGAAAACTCATCTTCCAGGAGGTCATCGCTTTTCCTTACCTGGAAGTGGGAAGCCTCATTAAAATGCCTTGGAAAGAGTGTGTGGTTGACTGGTGTGATGTGGCCTGGGAGAGAAAGCATGCCTGCCTCAGCCGAGTGAGTGCCTCCTCTAAAGCAGTGTTTCCCAACCTTTTTTGAGCCGCGGCACACTTTTTACATTTACAAAATCCTGGGGCACACCACCAACCAAAATGACACAAAATGACACTCTAACACAGTCATACATATAGTTAATATGTTTTTAAATGTATTTATACACTCAGTGTGAAACCTGGGCCTGTTTCGATTAACACAACATAGATATCCTGGCAGGAATGGCAGAAAGACACAAACTTCCCACACAGAACTCCCATAACCAAGAGAAAATGCTATAAGAGTTTGGTGGGCACTGACCTTGAGTTTTGGAGTTGTAGTTCACCTATATCCAGAGAGCACTGTGGACTCAAACAATGTTGGATCAGGACCAAACTCAATATGCCCAAATATGAACGCAGATGCAGTTCAGGGGAAATAGACCTTGACATTTGGGAGTTGTAGTTGCTGGGATTTATAGTTCCCCTACAATCAAAGAGCATTCTGAACCCCACCAATGATAGAACTGGGCCAAACTTCCCACACAGAACCCCCAGGAGGCAAGAGGAGGTCTCTACTTGGGGAAAGGGAGACGAGCCTTCCCAATGCACGGAGAGGGAGAGACCAAGTAGACAACGGGGGTGTGTTTGTAATTTTGTGCCTTTATCGAGGTAGGTTTCTTAGGGTTTTTATATTTCAACACACTTTGTGTTAGGAGAGAATTGGGAGCGACTGGTGTTAGAGAATTGGTCGCCTGCAAGGACATTGCCCAGGGGATACCCAGATGCTTTGATGTTTTACCATCCTTGTTGGAGGCTTCTCTTATGTCCCTGCATGGGGAACTGGAGCTGACGGAGGGAGCTCAACCCGATCTCCCAAGATTCGAACCTCCGACCTGTCAGCACCGGGAATGTGGCACAGCTGGCTAAGTGTCAGCTGCATAAGATCTCTCTGACCAGTAGGTCATGAGTTCGAGGCCTGCCCGGGTCGAGGTGGGTGCTCGACCTTTAAGTGTAGCCTGCTGTCAACCTTTGCAGCCCGAAAGACAGTTGCATCTGTCAAGTAGGTGATAAAGGTACCACATTAAGTGAGGAGGCAAATAATGACTGAATTATGAGGCCATAAAAAGAACTCCAGGCACGCTGAGGAATGCAGAAAGAACAATGAGGGATGCTGGAACGCTGAGAGATGAGGAGGGCGTCAGTTCCCTCTGGTGGTCAGATTTGCCTCTGTTCATTTATATGTGTGTAATATGTCAAAAATGTATGTACTGTACAGGGATTGTCTGCTTGTATATGTACCCTGAGTCCCCTTCGGGGTGAGAAGGGTGGAATATAAATAAATAAAGTAAATAAATAAATCTTCAGTCTTGCCACTTGCGCCACCAGGGGCTCCTATGAAATGGGTCAAGGTTTACCCCGAAACAGGGCTGTAGCCAGGATTTTGTTTCGGAGGGGGCTGAGTTTGGTTCGGGGTGAGACTGGGTGGAAGAGGGTCTACCCTAGCAAATCTTTTGTATTGTTATCCCAATAACCCCATTAATGTGGGATATAATGAGCATGGTGATCAGATCATGATATGAATAAACATAACAGTTTAAATAATGTACCGGTAAGGCCTTTTCGCGGACCACCCTGAGAATTTCGGGGGGGGGGGGGCTGAAGCCCCCTTAGCCTCCCCCCCTGGCTACATGCCTGCCCCGAAAGCTTTACCCTAGTTAGCACCACCCCTTTTGGGGAGAATTTTAACATTTTCTTTCTTTTTTTAAAAAATATTTTTTATTTGTTTTTTTTAGCAATTATAAAAGACAGGAAATTCAGGGAGGTAATACAGGGAAAGGGTACGGGGTATACGGGGAAGGGAAAGGGAGTGATGGGGTCAAGAGAAGACAGAACACAAATAGATAGAACGTGGAGCCTCTTCCAGTTCGGGTCATCGGAGATATTAAGTACTTGAAATACAACATTTAACTTGTTAATAACCTTTGCCATTGGAGTTCGTAATGCATGGTCCTTCATTTAACACATCATTTTTTCCAGGTAGAGTCTCACTGGTTGCCAGTCCGCCCTTTTGTTGTCACTTCGCTCATAAACTTTACAGTACAGATCATCTGATTCCATTAAATCCTTTAGTTTATTAAACCAATCCTTTGTCAGTGGGATATCCTCCCTTTTCCAATTTTTGGCTAGCACTAACCTAGCGGCCGCCGAGATATAATAAAACAATTTAACCTTGTTCTGGTCTAGTCCTTCCTCCATTAAGTTTAATAAATAAATTTCGGGTTTAAAGTCGGGTTTAAAAAAATAAAAAAAAATTAAAAAAAATAAAGTCAAATTTCTCCTTCAATATTTTTTGGGTATACTTACGAATAGCTTTCCAGAATTTTTGAACTTTAGTGCATGTCCACCAGCAATGAATATAAGTCCCTGGCTGCTTATTACACTTCCAACATTTGTTGTTGGTATTTTTATAACATCTTTCTGAGGGGTCATGTGCCATCTATAAAACATTTTATACCAGTTCTCTGCTGGTGAAGTAGAACCCAAGATCTTAATGGTTCCCTTCCATGCCCTCTCCCACTCTTGCAACAATATCGTATGGCCAACATCTTGTGCCCATTCGACCATCACCTGTTTCACCAATTCTGTCTCCGTGTCTAACTCTGGCAGTTTATTATACAGTATTTTTATATGTTTTTTCTTTTGCTTCGACACACACTCCCATGTGTTCTCTTGCACATTAAATTGTTTTTTAAGATCTGTCCTGAAATAATCTTTTAGTTGAGCATACTGAAACCATGAGATTTCAATCCCAGATTCCCTCAAGTTTTTAACATTTTCAAAGGTACTTTGGAGATATAAGTTTTATGTTGTTTCCCAGATCACAATTCCTCCTTGTCTGTTTTAATGCTGCACTGGAAAAACAGGCAGACTGCATGCAGACGCAGGTGTTCTTCAACATCACCCTTACAACCAATGCTGATAATGTCTTAGGACAGTGGTTCTCAACCTGTGGGTCATCAGATGTTTTGGCCTTCAACACCCAGAAATCCTAACAGCTGGGAAATTGGCTAGGATTTTTGGGTGTTGTAGGTAAAAACACCTGGGGACCCACAGGTTGAGAACCACTGTCTTGGGACCTAAGTTCCTTCAGCATTTTGTAAAAGGGTCCAGAAACATCTGGATATGCCTACATAGTATTTATAGAACATATTTGGGTGGTTTATGGCAAACGACAAGAGTCGGGGCAGGTGTAGCACATGCAGAAAATAATGGGGGCCGTCTTTTTTCAACATTGGAGGATGCAATGAGGTAGAGAAGGTGACTAAATACTGTTGGGAAAAGTTTTAGATCAAGTAAAGCAAGTTATCCCCAGTACATCCAAAGATAAGCGGGCCATGAGTTATTGTTACAATGCCTCAAACTATCCTAAACCATTGTATATATCTAGCTAGTAGACCTTCATAAAATACGCAAACACACCTAATAAACTATAACCAAGTGGTCAGACAGGCAGACACAAGATAAATAGATAGATGTCTGAAAAAGTACACTTTATTTTTAAAGTCCTCAGAGAATTGTTGGAGGGTGCTCCAGATATATTCACATGTTGATTCATCGAGAACATATTTTCCTGAAATACCATTTTTACTTGCCCATGTTTGTGTCTGCATTATAGATTCTACTCTAATAAGAAAACAATTCTGCCCAAAACAGAAGGGTTACTCATTCTTGTAATAAGAAATCCTTTCCAACATGCTGTAGCTTTGCTTTTGTTCTTTTGTTAATTAGATTTTGTGGGCAAGAAACCTGTCTGTTTTAATTTCTGTTGTACAGCACACAGCAAATACTAGCATATTTTAAGCAATTTAATATTACAAAGTGATGAGGAAGAGGATAAAGCTGATGCAGAGGAAAGGCCTGGGAGGAGAGGACTACGTGCCTTTCCCCGCACGTTTTGAATCAGCCACATTAAGATAATCAAGGGCAGCTCTAAAAGGGAACATCTTACATGCCCTGAGCAAACCCAGTCAGTTTATGTGAATTACATGGATAAATTGTGAAGTTATTGGACTTCATCACATGGAAGTTTCCCTCCATTTTCTCTCCATTTTAGCATGCTGGTAAAACAGAATCCTGTGGAGGACAACCCACGATGCATGATGTAGCCAGGGGGGGTCCGTGAGAAATTCTCAGGGTGGTCCGCAAGAACGCCTTACTGGTACATTATTTAAACTGTTATGTTTATTCATATCACGATCTGATCACCATGCTCAATATATCCCATATACATGGGGGTATTGGGATAATGATACAAAAGGTTTGCTAGGGTAGATCCTCTCTCACTCAGACTCCCCCGAATCAAAATCCTGGCTATGGGCCTGATGTAGGGTTGCCATATGTCCCTTATTCTAAGGGACGTCCCTTATTTTGGCCCTAAAATTTGTGTCCCTTTTTTCAGGCCCTGTCCCTTATTAGCTTTAGCCGGGGGCTGAAGGCGGTCACAAGCTGGCTCAGAGCACACAGGCTAAAGATCAACCCGGCGAAAACGGAGATCCTCTGGCCCGGCCGACCCGACCCCCACTCTCCACTACCACCCTTTGAGGGCGAGCCCTTGTCCGCAGCCCCGGCGGTAAAGAGCTTAGGAGTACTCTTGGACGAGAAACTGACGATGGAGGCTCAGATCCAGGCCGCTGCCAAGGGTGCCTTCTTTCACCTCCGTAGGGCCCGACGGTTGGCCCCCTATCTACCACCAGAGGCGCTGAGGACGGTGATTCATGCCACCGTGGTCTCCCGTCTTGACTACTGCAACGCCTTGTATGTGGGCCTACCGTTGGCCACGACTCGGAGGTTGAGACTCATCCAGAATGCAGCGGCCAGACTCATCTCCGGGGCATCGGCCAGGAGCCATATTTCACCAATTTTAAAAGATCTTCACTGGTTACCCATTGAGCTTAGAGCGATCTACAAACTCATGGTGATAACCTTCAAAGCTCGGCAAAAAATGGGACCAGCCTACCTGGGTGATCAGCTGATAGACCAACGCTGCGAAAGACCCGCACGCGTAATAAATGGCGACCGGTTAGCTATCCCTGGGGTGAGAGAGGCCCGGCTGACAGAGACCCGTAGAAGAGCCTTCTCGGTGGCGGCCCCTACGATCTGGAACTCGCTCCCACATTGGCCCCGGCCAGATTTTTGGCTGGCCTGAAAACCTGGCTCTTCCGCCAGGCTTTCGGGGACTGAACTGGATGGATGGCAGAGCCTTCTACGGCTCATATCTGCTGTTTTAATCTGATGTATCTATGTTTTTAAAGGATGTAAGTCGCCCGGAGCACCATTGGTGGAGGGCGACTCACAAGTAATAAAGTATTATTATTATTATTATTATTATTATTATTATTGACTAGCAGGACAGGACTGGGCAGACCAGAGGAAGCTGTGCGCTGCGGTTTCCACGGCAATGCCTGCCCGGGGATTCCAACTCGCAGGGCAGCCTGCGCCCCCGTTGGAAGGAAGAGGCGATACAGGACTTTTTCAAAGTACAGTAGACTAATTAACCGTTACCCAAGGGGAATGTTGGATCATGTTGGATAAAGATAGTTTCTGGTTGCTTGAGAGTTACTCTTAAAATAGGCCTAGCTGTGCATCCCAATACTATACAATGCTGTGTATCCCATACTATACTATACCATTAACTATTGACATAATAATCATGAAGATGTACTGTCTTATAAAAATATTTTATTTTAATGTTTAGACAGTGCACTTTTAAAGTCAGCAAAGTCAAGTACTAAATACAGATGGAGAAAATGTAGTTCTATTAATGTTTTTCTGCATGACAAAGCATGCAGAAACATACCATGTACTGTTAAGAGGGTGTAAGTCAGTTTCTTTTGCGAGTTTCAGTCATTATCTTATTCCGTTAATAAAACTATTTCTACCTAACGTTAAAATAAAATAAAACTATTTCTACCTCAAGTTTTTAATGAAGTGTCCCTTATTTTTGTGAAAAATCCCATAAATGTCCCTTATTTCTTATATCAAAAAGTGGCAACCCTAGCCTGATGCGTGGTCACTTCTGGTAGGTGCCCATGAGAATCTGTCTTGACGAGGGCCATAGCCAGAAAAAAAAGTTGGGGGTGAGGGGTGGGGGTTTGAAACTTTTTTGCAAAATAATATAAAGTAGTTCCATAACTCAAAATAATTTAAACAGTACAGTTCATTCTATATTTTATATAGACTTAATTAAACCCATTTTCTATTTTAGTTACTAAGCTTCAAGTCTTAAAATAACTGAAAATGGCTGTTAATGGTAATTTATAGTTACAAAAGAGGACCATAATGTCTGTCTGTTGTTGTTGTTGTTATGTTTATTTATATCTCACTTTTTTCTCCTTAGGAGACTTAAAGTGACTACACACACACATATGCACCCTTCTGTTGTTGTTGAGTCTATTACCTATTACCTTCTAGGCAAGATTTATTCAGAAGGGGGTTTGCCTTCACCTTTCTCTGGGACTGAAAAACATGTGACTTGCCCAAGCTTACCCAATGTGTATCCATGACTGAGTGAGGATTTGAATCCTGATCCAAATTTAGGCAGCCATGCTATTTGGTCGATTCTGAGAGAAGTGGACCAAAAAGGGACTTTTCAGAGTTCATGGACTATTTTTTACATCAGTGGTTCCCAACCTTTTTTTTAACCTGGGACCACTTTGACCAGGGACCACTCTCCAACATTAGTACCAAAAGGGTTACGAGTCCATTTTTGGTCAACCTTAGATTCAGTTTGGTTATTTGGGGTGCTCATTCAGAAAACTGCATTGGATAGACCACATCAGCTCTAGTTTTTGGTACAAAACAAATGCCATCCTATAGTCGCCATCTGTCCACCCACAGAAAACCATACTCAGTAAGCCTCGGTCCTATAAGAGGGTTTTGTGGGACCAGTTGCTCCCATTGCAATGTTGTAGTAATGGTGAGACCACGGACCATACTTTAGTTCTTGTGGACCACAGGTTAGGAACCACTGTTTTACATGAAGGAGCTTCATGCACCTGTGTCAGAGTTGTATGTGGCTAGTGTATCTACCGAGAATAACCACATGTCCCCTTCATGTGTTCCGTCAAACTGTCATTTAAAGATTGACATAATCTTCATGTTTAGCATTCAGTACAGATGTTCTAGGTTCACAATCTAGAGGTACAGATCTGGAACCAATTTATAGTTAAAAAGAGATGTAGTTTTGCTGTTAACCTACATAAATGCCACTCCACTTCACCTTAAGAAGCAATGACCAGATCACTGCCTCACTTGCTTTTGTGGATGGTGTCATCCTTCTTGAATCCTGATTCTCATCTAAGTGGATTTCCTTCAGCATCACCTGATCTGGAATCTGGTTCTTAAAGTGCGCTGGGGGTGGTCAGGCAAGGAGAAATTATTTAGTTATGCAGACATTACTAAATAGCCAGTCTAGGATTCCAGTGACCAACAACTATTGCCACCATCAAGGAATGATGGTGAATAGATGAGCTGCAATTATGCCATGATTGGGGGTGGGGAGACCCAAAAATTCACCAGAGTGATCAGAGGGCCAGGAAAGAACCTTTGTGCTAGCAGAAGGAAGGCCCAGAATCTAATCTCTAGTGTGGAAGCTTCTACCGAGAGGTTCTTCAGTATCATCTCCACCAGTCACCATTTCTAGGCTATTCTCCAACAACCATGAACGGTTATCTAGTGACCATGACAAAGGGCTTAGATCCAAAGAATAATGTAAAAATGTGTCAACAGTGAAATATTGCAAACTTTTATGTAAATTTGAGTGGAATCCTTCTGCAGTGCAGTGTTATAATAACTGCTATTTCGTGGTCCAAGCAGATTCATTTACCATTTCAGGTTAAGTTGTTGCTGTGCTTGGACAATGGACTGCCTTGACTATAATGCATTGGCAGCCATGCTAGAGTATGAAAGCATTGTGAATAAAAGAAGATATGGTCTTTGTAGTGAGGTCTTTCCCACCTGATGCCTCCAGATGGTTTGAAATTCATCTGCTGTTACCCTCAAAAGAATGTCCACAAGCAGGGCTTAAGGGCTCTAGACCTCTTCCATGGCGCTGTTTCTTATCCCTATCTATCTATCTATCTATCTATCTATCTATCTGTAACATTAGACAATGTTGACCATTTCCGCTACCTTGGCAGCCAACCTCTCCACAAAAGTCAACATTGACACTGAAATACAACACCACCTGAGCTCTGCAAGTGCAGCATTTTTCTGAATGAAGCAGAGTGCTTGAGGACCGGGACATCCATAGGGAGACCAAGGGACTTGTTTATGAAGTTACTGTCCTCCCAACCATGTTCTATACCTATGAAATGTGGACTACCTAGAACGATTTCATCAGTGTTGCCTCTGAAAAATCCTGCAAATCTCTTGGGAAGACAGGTGGACAAATGTCAGCGTGCTGGAAGAAACAAAGACCACCAGCATTGAAGTGGTGCTCCTACGCCATCTACTCTACTGGACTGAATGCCACGTTGTCCAAATGCACAATCACAGTCTCCCAAAGCAGTTACTATATTTCCCACTCAAGAATGGGAAACGTAATGTTGGTGGACAGGAAAAGAGATTTAAAGATGGGCTCAAAGCCAACCTTAAAAACTGTAGCATAGACATAGAGAACTGGGAAGCCCTGGCCCTTGAGCGCTCTAACTTGAAGTCAGCTGTGACCAGCAGTGCTGCAGAATTTGAAGAGGCATGAATGGAGGGCGAAAGGAAGAAATGTGCCAAGAGGAAGGCACATCAAACCAACCCTGACTGGGACTGCCTTCCACCTGGAAACCAATGTCCTCACTATGGGAGAACATATGGATCCAGAATAGGGCTCCACAGCCACCTATGGACCCACCAACAAGACACTATACTTGGAGGACCATCATCTTCGGGCTATGAGGGATCACCTGTGTATCTATGTATTTATGTATCCATCCATCCATCTTCAATTTGCTGCCTAACATTAACAACTCACTCTGCTTCATGGTAGGGCCTGCCTTGAGCATAAAGTGGAATTAATGGGTTTTTAGCTATTACTTTCTCTCACCTTTTCACTCCATCTGCATCTAGATCTGACAATACTTTCCCCTAACACACAGCTAAACTGTGAGCAAAATCCAATAGTTAAACAATCTTCTTCTTTTTTTTAAATACACACGAAACCACAGATTTTTATGGCTTCACCTTTGAAAAATTTACTACAGCCCAACTTGTATTTCGAGATTTTGTCTGCTCCTGTATTTCTTTCTTGAGGGCCCTGGCAATTTGGAGGGCGAATATTTTGCTTGTCGTGCTGCCAATCAAAATATTTGAAGGAAATGTTTATTTTCTTCTCGAAATCGCACCAGCTGCTGCTTTAACTGAATAAGCCCATTTAGAGGTAAGAATTTAACCATTGTGAGAGCAAACTAAGCACCCGCACACTCCAAATATCTGACCCGATCTATCAACGGAAATGGCAGCACTTTGGATCAGGCAACTGGGAAGCAAGGAATGTGTGTTCAACCAGAGGTCATCCCCATCCCACCTAGCGCAGCGTTGCTGTCTTGGAGGACCGGCCATTATCTGTGTGCCTTGGGACAAAGAAAAAGGAGGCCAAGTTTTGCATTCATTTTCCTTTCTCCGCTTTTCTGTTTCTCACTGTGCAGCTCCTGGCGCCTTTCTTAAACCATCCTCTCCCTGCTTCCCGGTGCCTGAAGAGCTGAATGGCATACAAATTGTTTTTCAAGCTCCTCAGCAGCCCCTTTCCAGATCAAACAACGATTGCCTCTATTTTCATACCAGCCTTTAAAAAAAAAATCTAGTTCTTGGCTTGACTGAATGAGTACCAAGAAATGATGGCTCCAAGAAAGCTCAAATTGTTGGGGCCTTTCTCGGGTTGCCATAATCCAGTGCTTTCAAATCGAGATAGCCAATTTGCACAATGCAAATGACACACATTATGGCATTGCTTTGTCTCTGTGATAGATTCTACCAGTATGTTTCCGTTTTGGAACTATTTATATGGAAGCACTTATCTGAGAAAGCTGGTGTACTGTAATGGTTAGAGAGCTGGACCTAGAACAGGGAATGCTGAGTTGAAATCACAATGCTTACAATGTGGTGTTGTTTATTCAGTCATTTCTGCATCTTCGTGACCTCATGGACCAGCCCACGCCGGAGCTCCCTGTCAGCTGTCACCATCTCCTGCTCCTTCAAGGTCAAGCCAGTCACTTCAAGGATATCATCCATCCATTTTGGTCTCATTGGTGGGCAGTTGAAGGACCACATCTTACTGCCTTCCAACATTTGCCCAGTGGTTCTGGATAGGCAATCCCGCCCAAGAAGATCAGACAGTGAATCACCCTCCAGCACTAGTCCAGATGACGCAAACATGACCTTCAGGTGCAACACCACCACAGTGGATGGACATGGATTGCAGGTCACCCCTAACCCTGGAACACATCCACTGTTAGTGTTTGTGAACCCCAAGAGCGGAGGGAGGCAAGGAGAAAGGGTCCATCAGAAATTCCATTACCTACTCAACCCCAGACAAGTTTACCATCTGGACCGAGGGGGACCTATTCCTGGGTTAAACTTTTTTCGTGATGCCCCAGACTTCCGTATTCTGGCTTGTGGAGAAGATGGAACTATTGGGTGGCTCCTGGACTGCATAGATAAGCTAAACTTAGCCAAGCACCATCCTGTAGCTATCCTGCCCCTGGGGACAGGCAATGACCTTATTTATTTATTTATTTATTTCCACCGTACCATTGCTTTAACTATGTGGATCTTAGTTAACTACGTTATCGAGATTGATCATTGCTCTCCTCCCAATTTACAAGGTGGTCTTTGGCCAATTATGCCTTGGCCAAACCAACCATACAGGCTAATTATTATTAAGGTCAGTGGTTCAAATCTGCAAGATGCGGTGAGCTCCCATCTGTCAGCTCCAGCTTCTCATGCAGGGACATGAGAGAAGCCTCACACAGGATGGTAACACATCAGAGTATCCCCTGGGCAACGTCTCTGCAGACCAATTCTCTCACACCAGAAACGACTTGCAGTTTCTCAAGTCACTCCTGACACGAAAAAGAAAAAGGCATATTATAGTTCCAGGATACATTATATATATTGTGGTGCCAACACAAGTTTGTTGGTTTTATTTCCTGCTGGAGGATTTATGCTTAGATATTGCCATTTTATTTTCTACTCTCTTTCTTTTTATTGGAAGCAGAACAGCTTTTTTATGTTATTGGATGGCATATGTTCAAATAGTTGAAGTAAGTTAGTTGGTCAAAGCTATCAACGGTTGTTAGTCATGGTGTCTGTCTATTATCGGAAACAATATGTCTTTCAACACCAGTTGACCAGAAAAACACAGGTGAGGGCCTGTGTGTGTCCGAATGGAGTCATGAGAATTGCAATGCTTTTGGGGTTTTTCTAGCACTAGGCAGCTGAAAAACAGGGATTTTTGTTGTTGTTTTGGTTCCTCTGGTTTTTATGTGCAATCAAGTCTGTTTTAATTAGAGATTAAAATAATATTTTTAAATGGTTGAAAAATATTTTTGGAGGTTCAAGAAATCCTGATAGAAGAATGTCGGACTAGTGAGAATTTTTGAGTGTTCGGGATTTATTCTGGGCAAAATCAGCATGTAATTAAATTGCACTGAAAACAGCATTTCATGCATGGGAAGCAGCATCTTCTGCATGGAGAGTAAGATTTCAAATATTAACCCATGCACAGAAAATCCTGTTTTCTTACACAAAACCATCCTGTGCATGTTTCATATAGAAAAAGTTTTAAATTGTGAATCATCTTCAAAAATTGTTTGGTTTCCAAAGACTTTCTTGTAGTGGGAAGAAAACTGCTCATATTATTTGTCTGTACCTTTGAGTTGAAAACACCTGCAGGGCTGAAGTTTGGCCATGCCTAATCTAGATTGGTAACAAATTAATTCCCCCAAGTTTATATACAGCACTACACTTGACTTGAATTGAGAACTGGGGAAACATGACAGTCCATATGGTTGATTCATTAAACGGTGTCCCAAGATAACCTTTTCAAGAAAGAAAGAAAGAATCAGTTGACAGTGGCAATCACGAAATGAATGGGAAGGAATTGTTGTATATACTCGAGTATAAGCCTAGTTTTTCAGCCCCTTTTTTAGGCTGAAAAAGCCCCCTTCAGCTTATACTCAGCTTCTTTCAGTCCTATGGCTTCCTGCCAAGACCCTCACCAGCAGCGTGTACCCTCCTCTCCCCTTCTCTTGGTGCCAGTCTTTCCCCCTTTTCCTTATTCATATACATACAGCATTTCCCCCCAAACGTATAGTTAAAATAAACTACGGTGATTATTTATTTATTTATTTACAGTATTTCTACCCTGCCCTTCTCACCCCCCCCCCCCCGGGGTGGGGACAGGGGGCGGGGGCGGGACTCAGGGCGGCTTGCAAGGCAGCAATTCGATGCCACAGTATACACTATAAAACCATTAAAAATACAACTTTACATAATAACAGTTAAAAATTAAACATTATTGGAAGGATATGTAAGAACATTTACATTGAAGGCGTTCGGAATAATGATTTAATCGGAATTGGACTGTCTTATCTTAAATTACAATTTTATGTAAATATTCAAAAACATTTAACCTACTGATGCCTCAATTCATGTAATTTTATTGATAACTATTTTTATTTTATTTTTGGATAAGGAAGAAATGGTTGATAGCAAGTGAGAAGGAAGGAGGATGGGGAATCCCAAGCTTAGAGCTATATAGAGACGCGTTTCAGATAGGAAGGCTGATAGAGTTACAGGTGGAAGATAAAAAATGGGTGAAACTGGAAAAAGAAGGGAATGCAATTGGACCGGAGGAACTGATATTTAGGAAATGGGGAAAAGGTGAGGTGGATAAACTGATAGGACCTATGAGAGTCACTTTGGAGGTGTGGAGAATGTGGCAAGGGAGGATGGCACCGGGAGTCTCGAAGGTAGCCTCGCTACAGGTAATGAACCCCAAAAAGGAGGAAAATCTAAGCAGAGTAATAAGGGAATTGAGAGGGAAGGGGGTCACAAGACTGGAGCAATTAGTGGATGAAGGGGGCAGAGTTAGGAGAGACAGATTAGAGAACTGGTTGGGAAAAAGGTGGTGTCTGCAAATCTGGGCAGTATGTGAATTTCTTATGCAGAGGGAGGTTAGAGAGGCAATGCAAAGAGAGGACACTGCTTTTGAGAAGTTGGTCAGGGAAAGGAAGGACGGGAAAAGGGCTCAGGTGGGAAAGATATATAAGCTGTTAGTAGTGTCAGGGGAAAGCCCTGTACAAGAATTAACCAAATTGTGGGAGAGGGAAGTACAAGTATCAGAATTAGAGATGGAAAGGACAATGGGAAATATTGCAAAAATGAAAAATACAAGAGTGAGGGAAATGAGAAGGAAACTCCTGCATAAGTGGTATCGGACTCCGGCCCAATTGGCACACTTCTTTCAAAACGTGAGTAGCCGATGTTGGCACGGGTGCCAAGTGAAAGGGGTATATATGCACCTGATCTGGGAATGTGTAGTAGTTCAGAAATTCTGGAAAGAGGTACAAGGGGAAATTAATAAGGCACTGAATATAAATTGGGCAATTACGAAGGAGATTGCGATATTGGTGAAAAAGAGTGACTTGGACGAATATGGAGGAATCAAGGAAGCCATGATTGAAAGCGCACAGTCTGTCATAGTTCTAGGCTGGAAGGACTCCTCCAAATGGACAATCAAGAACTGGCTGCGATACCTGGTAGAACACATTCAATTTGAAATTATGGAGATCAGGGTTAATGAGTTGGATGAGAATAAATTGCAGGAACTGTTGGGGCGATGGGACCGGGTAAGACAATATACTGTTTGGAGATCCTGAGATCAAGACACGAGTAATAAGTTGGATCTACTGTTTAATTTGTAATGTAAACTGTCCAAAATGCTTGAAGGAAAAGAAGAATAGTGATGGAACCCTCAGAAGGGGTGGAGGGGTGTGGATGCTTGTGAGGGTGGAAGGGGCACTTTCACAGTGCACTTGTTTGTTATGGTTGTTGTATGGATGTTGTTTCTTATTCTGTATGTTTAAAAAACCAATAAAAATTATTTTTTAAAAAATAACTATTTTTATTTTGAAATTTATCAATAGCTGCTGCATCTCCCACCCTTGGCTTATACTTGAGTCAATAAGCTTTCCCAGTTTTTTGTGATAAAATTAGGTTCCTCGTCTTATATTCTGGTCAGCTTATACTCGTGAATATATGGTAATTAAGTAAGCAACCAATCTCAACACAGGACAAATTAATGAGTAAATAATTAAATCAGCAGGAGCTGTCCCCGGCATCGGAGGAACAGGTGGAAAGAAATGAATCTGAAAAATCAGGAGTAAGCTCAGACACTAGAAAAATAAAGAGAGAAGCATACTATTTGTTGCATGTGGTTTTGTTTTAAATTGATTGCCTGCGCAGGGCTTTCGAAAAGCTCCTCCTTCAACCACGGAACGTTCTTCCCAATGCTTAAAATAACCATTTCTTAATGACAAAAAATATCTGTTAAGTCGAACAGCTGCAAAATGGTTTTCCAAAGGAAACTGAGTGTGAGAGTAAAGGGAAGTGACTGTACTATGTGTTGCTTTTTTTCCTTCCAAAGGAAGACTGGAGCCAAAATAGTTTGCCTCACTTCACGTCTTTTTCATTCAGTGTGCCTCTGGGTCCATTAGCCCTAGCAATGCATGACACTTTGCGGTGTTCATAGTTTGCTTTTATCCTGCTCCCAACTCTCTGAACTGTGGTCAGTGGGTCGGCAGGCACAGACTTCTCCAGCGGTGTTGCAAAAACTTAGGAACCCCTCTCTTTCTGGGTCCGTCCAGACATTATCTTTATCCCAGGAGGTCCGGACAAATAGGAGGATGGCCAGACACCATTTCCTGTAAAGGCGGAAGCAATCACTGCAAATGGCAAAAAACCGTGAGATTTGCCAGTGAGGCAATATCCCAGTTCTGAGCTGGAAATCTGCATCTTCAACTGCCTGCCTGTCCCTGCACTCAGAAAGTACAGGATTTCTTATCTTGGTTTCTCCCCGGGTTTCAAATTCTGTTTCTAATTGGTCGGTTCTGGCTGGATGTCCTGTGGAGGCCATCTTGGAGGCTGCAAAAACCTGGGACAAAGTAGGAAGTGTGGACTACTGAGTCAGACAGCCCAAGACCAACAGGCCTGTGTACGGACCTGCTTGCAGGTCTCTCTCTCTCTCTCTCTCTCTCTCTCTCTCTCTCTCTCTCTCTCAGTCACTCTCAATCTCAATCTCTCTCTCAATCTCTCTCCCCCCTCTAATTAAAGCGTGCAATTTGGTGCTGTCTGGAACCATCCTCTGTAGTCACTTATCAAGTTAACTTTTTAGACTTTTGCAATAGGGAAGGAGCAAATTCCACTTGGTTTGCATTCTAAGTGAACCCCAATGGACATAATACAGAATTATCATTATCTTGTTTATTTCTACCCTGCAATTTTCCCTCTGCAAGGAGACTCAAAGCAGCTCCTTCAGATTGTGCATTTCTCCCAACTTTGTACTGCAATTCTTGGTTCTCTACTGTATATTGGTATTTAAGAACCTCGTCAGATAATTTATTCTTCAGGAATTGCTCAATTTGGATGTATCACCACTTTGCTGTGGTTATATTTCCCCCTTTTTTAGATCTAGATTTTGGACTTCCGCAATTGTGAAGTTTCCCTTTTTTAAAGCGCGGCGACTACACTTTCACAATTGATAGCTTAGATCAGTGTTTCCCAACCAGTGTGCCGTGAGCGATCATTAGGTGTGCC
The DNA here is from genome assembly GCA_030556195.1 of Anolis apletophallus. Classification (NCBI taxonomy): domain Eukaryota; kingdom Metazoa; phylum Chordata; class Lepidosauria; order Squamata; family Anolidae; genus Anolis; species Anolis apletophallus. Next base: position 47,124,085 of record JARBWK010000011.1, on the reverse strand, counting down.
GTGGGAAATTGGAACCTCCAATACCCTTTCTTCCCCCTCCTGCCGAACACTTTTCCTTCTCCACTCGGGCTCCCTTCTTCCCAGCCTCGCTCTGCTTGCTTTCTCTCACTTTCCTCATGCTGCCACTTCTGCGGGAGGTAGGAAAACGTGACCCGTGCGGGCGCTACTGCGCAGACTCGCCCCACGTCTTCCTCCCTCCCCTCCACAGTGCTCTCTGGATATAGGTGAACTACAACTCCAAAACTCAAGGTCAATGCCCACCAAACTCTTACAGTATTTTCTCTTGGTAATGGGAGTTCTGTGCGGGAAGTTTGATTCCATTCCATCATTGGTGGAGTTCAGAATGCTCTTTGATTGCAGGTGAACTATAACTCCTAGCTGTTGAGCAAGACCTTTGTGTGTGTCTTTCTGCCATTCCTGCCAGGATTTCTATGTTGTGTTCATCGAAACAGGCCCAGGTTTCACACTGAGTGTATAAATACATTTAAAACATATTAACTATATGTATTACTGTGTTAGAGTGTCATTTTGTGTCATTTTAGCTGGTGGTGTGCCCCAGGATTTTGTAAATGTAAAATAGGTGCCGCGGCTCAAAAAAGGTTGAAAAACACTGGCTTAGATCATAAAGGATTATAGTAGAAATGGACAAAAGTACATCACGTGTGATGGAGGTGACTATATTATCTATTTTCTTTATAAATGGAATGGAACAAAATGTTAGGGTAAGAAAATGATTCCCCCCCCCCAATGGAATGAGGTTCTAGGTAAAAAAAATGTACCGTATTTTTCGCACCATAAGGCGCACCGGATGATAAGACGCACCTAGATTTTAGAAGAAGAAAATTGGAAAAAAATATTTTGGGCCAAAAAGTGCTTCAAGCGCGGGGCCCACTTTTGGCCCAAAATATTTTTTTCCAATTTTCTTCTGGAAGGGTGGACCCTCCTCGGCGCCCTCCGCCATCCCTAAGCCTTTCCTTGGCCGCCTCCTCCTCGGTCCCGCCTCCTCCGCCTCCTCTGCCTCCGTCACCGCCCGCGCCCGCCCCCGCCGCCTCCGCCGCTTACCGCCGCCTCGCCGCTTTCCGCCGCTTTCCGCCCCTTTCCGCTTTCCGCCCCTTTCCGCCCCTTTCCGCCGCTGCGCTTACCGCCCCTTTCCGCCGCCTCCGCCACTTACCGCCGCCTCCCGCCGCCGCCGGGCATGCAGTAGGTCCCAAGCGCGTCTGGCGCGTCCTGACGTCTGACGCAGGTGCGCCAGGCGTGCCTGCGTCAGCGCGCCAGCGTCAGACGTCAGACGCGTGAGGCGCGCTTGGGACCTACTGCGCATGCGCCGCGGCGGCGAGGGAGGCGGCGGTAAGCGGCGGAGGCGGCGGTCAGCAGCGGAAAGCGGCGGAGGCCGCCTCCCGCCCCTTTCCGCCGCCTCCCCCCGCCTCCCGCCGCTTACCGCCGCCTCCCTCGCCGCCGCCGCGCATGCGCAGTAGGTCCCAAGCGCGCCGCCCGCGTCTGACGGCGGCCGCTGGCGCGCGGCCGCAGGCCCGCCGGGCGCACCTGCGCCAGACGCCAGACGCGCCAGACACGCTTGGGACCTACTGCGCATGCGCGGCGGCGGCAGGGAGGCGGCGGCGGTGGCGGAGGCGGCGGAAAGCGGCGGAAAGGGGCGGAAAGGGGCGAAAAGCAGCGAAAAGCGGCGGAAGGCGGCGGAAAGCGGCGGAGGCGGCGGTAAGCGGCGGAGGCGGCGGGGGGGGGGCGGCGGGCGGTGGCGGAGGCAGAGGAGGCGGAGGAGGAGGCGGGACCGAGGAGGAGGCGGCCAAGGGAAAGGCTTTCTATCGCCTCCCCCTCTTCGCTCCATAAGACGCAGCTGATTTTTCCTCCTACTTTGGGAAGAAAAAAACTGCGTCTTATGGTGCGAAAAATACGGTAAATACGCTTTTAGGAGAAATGCTTACAATTTATATATGGCTGTGTGCGTATTTAAGCAGCTGAGGGAGGAAAGGAAAGGGCCTGAGGCTGTTAGGAATTGTGAGAGTTGAAGTCCAAAACACCTAGAGCAGGGGTGCTCACACTTTTTCAGCATGGGAGCTACTGATTAAAAAACCAAGTCCCAAAGATCACCTACCCAGAAATGTAAAACGTATAACTATTTTCTTATTTATTTATTTATATTTATTATTCATTTTTATGTACCGCTCCTTCCAGCAGGCTCGGGGCAGTTGACATAAAATGAAGTTATAAAACATCAACATTTCAATTTAATAACAACAATATAAAACAGAGCATAAAAATACATCCAACCACCCCATTTCTCCCACACTGCCATATTACCACACATATTATCAGCCAGAAAGTAAGAAGAGAGGCTTTTGAGCTGCAAGGCCATTTAATACTCAGCAAGGTAAACAAAAGGGCATGCAAAAATACATCCAACCACCCCATTTCTCCCACATTTCCATATTTCCCAGCATATATTTCTCAAGGAACAAAGCATGCAGAGAGGCTTTGGAGCTAAAAGGCCATTTTTAAACATTAAAAATAACAAAGAGACATTCCACAGAATAATCAAGCACCCACCCCAAAGTAAAAAGACAGACCTTTGAGATGCGGTAAGGAAATGACCCCAAAGTGTCCTTCTTCTTCTCCGTCGTTGCTCCTATTTCCACGCTGCCAGCATGCGTGCCGCCTCCAAGAGCTCACGAGAAGTCAGAGAGGCAGAATGGGCGCTTCTGCGCATGCGCGTGGGGCCAGCCATGCATCGCGTCATCTAGGCCCACCCCCTTTGGTCTCCTATGACTCTGAGTGGCTGGAGAAGGGCGGAGGGAGGAGGAGGAGGAATCCAAAAGAGGGGGCCCATTCTGCCCTTTGGACTCTGGAGCTTTTGGAGGCGGCGCGCGAGCAGGGAGGGGGGAGGAGCAATGACGGAGGACTTCTTTGCAGCGTGCAGGGGCGCGCGAAGAGGACCAACAGCAAAAAACCTGTTCAGGGGCCTGAAGATCACCAGGATGAGTTCCGAAGATCACCCTGGTGATCGCGATCACCATTCTGAGCACCCCTGACCTAGAGGGCCCAAGTTTGCTCATGTCTGGTATATACAGTATTCATGTGAAGCCCTGCATTTACGCTGATGCCATTGTACTATGAACACATCATGAAACAAAGTCCAAAACACTGGAGGGACCAAGTTTGCCCACGCCTGGTCTAGACTGCCCTGTAAAGGCTGGCAGCGTTCTTCAAGTTGATTGTGGTTCATTCCTTACAGCAAATGCCACTTTATATTGCATCCACAACATAGACGCCTTGAAAAGCCCAGAGGAGTCAGGCACGAGCTCCTCTGACGGCGGCATTTCACATCTGGAACCAGTTCAGTTATTCCACCTCAGAGACTAAACCTTCAAGGCAAATATAGGGTGGAAAAAAATAACTATTTGGCAGCTCCCTCACAACACAAAGGAGCACCACACCCATGACGGATGGGAGACTTCAAATCCAAAACAAGGAGGACTGTCAAATACATTTATACTTGCATGGCACTCTTACAAAGCCACATTTGCCTTGGAAGCTGGCCGTGAGGTCATTTTGCTCTGTTTTAGGTCAGGGTGCCCTCCTCTTGGCTCTAGCTTTCCAGAGAAAGCACTGTTTGCATTCTGGTGACCAAAGCAGGGAGATGGTTGTCTGTACGGACAAGATTCTTGTGTTCAATTTGAAAACTCATCCCATTGTGGTTATGGGAATGGGTATATAATAGTAATATAATAACTTTTTTTTTGTACCCTGCCTCCATCTCCCCAAAGGGACTCAGGGTGGCTTACATCGGATCAACACAGTTACAAAGTAACACAATAAAATGTAAACAACAGTATAAAACAAAATAAAACAACAACACTATAACAATATATACAACAGGCATCAAAAACAACAACCAATAACAAATTCAATTTATCGTCATGGGTGGGTGGAACGGTGCAACAATAATTTAAAGCCGTGTTTTCCAACCAGTGTGCCGTGAGCGATCATCAGGTGTGCCGTGGGAAATTGGAACCTCCAATACCCTTTCTTCCACCTCCTACCGAACACTTTTTCTTCTCCACTCGGGCTCCCTTCTTCCCAGCCTCGCTCTGCTCGCTTTGCCTTGCTTTGCTCTGGGGAGAGTCTGCGCAGTAGCGCCCGCACGGGTCACGTCCTCCTCCCTCCCCCCTCCCTCCTGAACACGCTCACGCTGCCCCCTCGGATCAAAATGGTGGCAGAGGTGGCAGTGTAGAAGAAAAAGTGTTTGGCAGGAGGGGGAAGAAACGGTCCAAAGGGGAAGGGGAGGAAGAGGTCTCTGTCGAAAGCTGGCATGGGCAAACTTGGACCTTCCAGGTGTTTTGGACTCCAACTCCCACCATTCCTAGCAGCCTCAGGCTCTTTTCCTCCCCCCCCCCCCTCAGCCATTTAGGCAGGAAAGGGCCTCAGGCTGTTAGGAATGGTGGGAGTTGAAGTCCAAAGCACCCAGAGGGCCGAAGTTTTCCCATGCCTGTTTTAGGGACCTTAAAGTGGTGAGCCTCCTTCCAACATTGTGATTCTGGATAGAAAACAAACAACAACATAACTGTTTGAGTCCACAGTGCTCTCTGGGTGTACAACTTCCAAACTCAAGGTCAATTGCCAAGCAAACCCTTTCAGTACTTTCTGTTGGTAATGCGAGTTCAATATGCCAAGTTTGGTTCAATTCCATTGTTGCAAGAGTTCAGGATGCTCTTTGATTGTGTGTTAACTATAACTCTCAGAAACTGTAACTCCAAAATGTCAAGGTCTATTTTCCCCAAACTCCATCTGTGTTCACATTTGGGTATATTGAGTATTCATGCCAAGTTTGGTCCTGATCCAACATTGTTTGAGTCCACAGTGCTCTCTGGATATAGGTGAACTACAACTCCAAAACCCAAGGTCAATGCCCACCAAACTCTTATAGTATTTTCTCTTGCTTATGGGAGTTCTGTGTGGGAAGTTTGTGTCTTTCTGCCATTCCTGCCAGGATATCTATGTTGTGTTCATCGAAACAGGCCCAGGTTTCCCAGTGAGTGTATAAATACATTTAAAAACATATTAACTATATGTATTACTGTGTTAGAGTGTCATTTTGTGTCATTTTGGTTGGTGGTGTGCCCCAGGATTTTGTAAATGTAAAAAATGTGCCGCGGCTCAAAAAAGGTTGAAAAACACTGATTTAAAGGATAGGTTAGTAACTAAAGTGCATAGGTCATATGGCAGCAATAAGGATAAGAGCAAAAGTAAAGTGCAAGGTCACGATTTTGGGTCCTAGTTGGGGCCAACACTATCTATGGAATTGTCTACTAAAAAGCACAAAGGAACATCCACGTCTTTAACTCTTTGGTGAAAGTGGATAGGGAGGGTGCTAGCCTGATTTCCATAGGGAGGGAACTCCAGAGCCGGGTGGCCACAACTGAGAAGGCCTTCTCTCTTGTCCGGTGGAAGCAAGAAGAGAGCCTCTGCAGAGGATCTTAGAGATCACACAGGTTCGTCGGTATATGCTTCTTTTGGAACGAGGCCCCATCTACACTGAGGCCCCATCTACACTGCCATATAATCCAGATGATCAAATCAGACAATCCAGATTACTGTATATACTCGAGTATTAGTCTACTCGAATATAAGCCAATAGACTTAATTTTACCACAACGAACTGGGAAAACGTATAGGTACCAATAAAATTATATTGAGGCATCAGTAGGTTGAATGTTTTTGAATATTTACATAAAACTGTAATTTAAGATAAGACTGTCCAACTCTGCTCAAACCATTATTCTAACCTTCTTCAATGTGAATGTGCTTACGTACCCTTCCAATAATAATAGAGTAAAATAATAAATGTAATAATAATAGAGTAAAATAATGGAAATGTAATAATAATTATAAATAGAGTAAAATAATGAGAGTAAAAAATAAATGTAATACCGTAACAACAATAATAGTGTAAAATAATGGAAATGTAATAATAGCAGTAATGATAGAGTAAAATAATAGATGTAATAATAATAACAATAAAGCAAAATAATCAATGTAAGAATAGCAATAATAGAGAAAAATAATGAATGTAATAATAGTAGAGTAATGTAATTGTAATAATAATAATAATAATAATAATAATAATATAAAAAAGAAAAAATAGAAAACATGCCCTGGCAGAATATGTCAAGGAAAGCCAAGAACCTGCTTTGATTGAAGTCAGTAATCGGAAACTTCTCAAAGCACATCAGACAAAGAATCAGTTCAAGAAAACTGCACTCCAAACCAGAGCTGACAGCTGGCACAACAAAACGTTACATGGGCAGTTCCTTGACAAAATTGAAGGAAAAGTTGACAAGGAGAAGACCTGGTTATGGCTCACGAATGGAACCCTGAAGAAGGAGACAGAAGGACTGATTCCTGCAGCCCAGGAGCAAGACATCAGGACAAATGCCATTAAGGCCAGGATTGAAAAATCAGCTGATGACCCAAAATGCAAGGAAACTGATGAAACCATTGATCATATCCTCAGCCGTTGCAAGAAAATCGCACAGACGGACTACAAACAAAGACACAACTCTGTGGCCCAAATGATTAATTGGAACTGATGTCACAAGTACCACCTGCCGGCAGTAAAGAATTGGTGGGATCATAAACCCGCAAAAATCGTGGAAAATAAACACGCAAAAATACTGTGGGACTTTCGAATCCAGACTGACAAAGTTCTGGAACACAATACACCAGACATCACGATTGTGGAAAAGAAAAAAGTCTGGATTATTGATGTCGCCATACCAGGTGACAGCTGCATTGAGGAAAAACAAAAGGAAAAGCTCAGCCGTTATCAAGACCTCAAAATCGAACTGCAAAGGCTCTGGCATAAACCAGCACAGGTGGTCCCAGTGGTCATGGGCACACTGGGTGCCGTGCCAAAAGATCTCAGCCGGCATTTGGAAATAATAAACATTGACAAAATCACAATCTGTCAATTGCAAAAGGCCACCTTACTTGGATCTGCACACATCATTCGAAAATACATTACACAGTCCTAGACGCTTGAGAAGTGTTTGACTTGTGATTTTTTGATACGAAATCCAGCATATAGATCTCGTTTGCTGTGACATACTGTGGTTTTGTGTCAGTAAATAATAATAATAGAGTAAAACAATACATGTAATAAAATAATAATAATAGAGTAAAATAATGGAAATGTAATAACAACAATAATAATAAAGTAAAATAATAAATGTAATAATAATAGAATAAAATAATAAATGTAATAATAATAATACATAGAGTAAATTAATGTAAATGTAATAATAATAATAGTAAAATAATAAATGTCATAAAAATAACAGAGTGAAATATTAAATAACCTTGGCTCAAGTATAAGCTGAGGGGGGTATTTTCAGCCTAAAAAAAAGCTGACAAGCTCTGCTTATACTCGCGTATATAGATAAAGGTAAAGGTAAAGATTTTCCCTTAAGTCCAGTTGAGTCCGACTCTGGGGGGTGGTGCTCATCTCCATTTCTAAGCCAAAGAGCTGGCATTGTCTGTAGACACCTCCAAGCTCATGTGGCCAGCATGACTGCATGGAGCGCTGGAGCGGTACCTATTGATCTACTCACATTTGCATATTTTTGAACTGCTAGGTTGGCAGGATCTGGAGCTAACAACAGGAGCTCACGCCACTCCCTGGATTCGAACTTGTGACCTTTCGATCAGCACGTTCAGGAGCTCAGTGGTTTAACCCACTGTGTCACCGGGGGCTCCCACTTGAGTATATACGGTACTTACAATAATAATAATAGTTTATTTCTATCCTCCCCCTCTTCCCCAGGGGACTCGAGACAATTTACAACAGAAATAAAACAAGTGCAGTGCAGTAAACTACGTAAAATGAAATAAACAACTAACAACACATCCAATCGATGTAACACATAAAAATACAGCATAAACCAAATAGTCTATCTATTTGTCCTGTTACTGGCAGATTTTATTTGCATTTCCTCAGTCAATTGCACAAGCCCGGGGAAAGTGCAATGGCTGTCAAAGTGATTCTGGCAATCACCCCCCCCCCCTTTACCCCAGTATTAAGTTACGGGAACTCAATGTACAGTGTTGCCAGGTTTTCAATAGTAGTAGATTATTCAGTCTATGTGAAAAGCAAAAACTTTCCATTTTCTCAAGTAAGAGATCTCTCTTATACTAAAGGGCACATGTCAGCCTTACATGTCCAAGCTTTTGGCCCTCTTTTTTATCATGTCAGAAGTGACTGGAGAATATACTGCAAGTCGCTTCTGGTGTGAGAGAATTGGCTGTCTGCAAGGACGTGGCCCAGGGGATGCCGGGATGTGTTACCATCCCGTAGGAGGTGTCTCTCATGTCCCCACAAGGGAAGCTGGGGTTGACAGACAGGAGCTTACCCTGTCTCGCGGATTTGAACTGCCAACCTTCAGGTCTTCAGGTCAGCAGTTCCGTCGCACAAGGGTTTAACCCATGGCTCCACTGCAGCTCCTGGCCCTCAAATAAAGAATATGCCTACTAATCAAGACACCTGGACATCCTACTATGGTGAATAAAATAAATACTGAAGAGCAGGGCTTAGATAAATTTAAGACACCTATTAAAGCGCCGGGAATGTGGCGCAGCTGGTTAAGTGTCAGCTGCATAAGATCTCTCTGACCAGTAGGTCATGAGTTCGAGGTGTGCCCGGGTTGAGGTGGGTGCTCGACCTTTAAGTGTAGCCTGCTGTCGACCTTTGCAGCCTGAAAGACAATTCATTTGTCAAGTATGAGATAAAGGTACCACATTAAGTGGGGAGGCAAATTTTGACTGATTTCTGAGGCCATAAAGAACTCCAGGAATCGCTGAGGAATGCGGAAGAAAAACAAAAGGATGCTGGAAAACGCTGAGAGAGATGAGGAGTGTGTCAGCTCCCCCTGGTGGCCAGAAGTTTGCCTCTGTTCGTCTATATATGTCTAAATATGTCTATATATGTTGTCTATATATGTTGAACTGCAGGGATTGTCTGCAAGTACGTGTACTGTAATCCGCTCTGAGTCCCCTTTGGGGTGAGAAGAGTGGAATATAAATAAATAAATAAATAAATTGTGCGCAGGCATACACATAGACGCACCTTCAAACAATCTGTTACTTTAGACAACAATCCTTATATTTCAGAAGGCATACTCAGAGGTAGAATTGCCAGTTCCTTCCTCAATGGATTCCTACAGTACCTGGAATCCACTGGCAGTCTTGCATCCAAGTACGTACTAGAGCTGACCTACTGAGCTTCCAAGGTCAACCCAGTGTCTTTAGGATGTTTAGATCCAGACTCCTCTGTATACTTATCCAGACAAGAACTAGAGTTTGAAATGAATGAAGTAAAAATAACCAATCACACATTGTTCTGTAGCTGGGGCCATAACCAGAAAAAAAGTTCGGGGGGGGGGGGTGTGAAACCTTTTTTTGGCGAATCATTAAGAGTAGTTCCATAACACAAAATAATGTAAATATTATGGTTCATTCTATATTCTTATATAGACTTCATCAAATCCGCTTTCTATTTTAGTCACAAAGTTTCAAGTCTTAAAATAGCTGAAAAGGACTGTTAATTGGTAATTTAAGAGTTACAAAGGAGGACCACAATGTCTGTTGGGAACACTTGGAAACTGTGTCAATACACTGTGACAGAAATCAGGCTCCAGCGATAAACTTTGGTGGACACTCAAGAGTGCAAGTCCAGTCAGTCTTTCTTGCCCCATTGTGCTTCTTATGTATGGTTCGAATGTAAACGACCTATATATAGGCATAGCAATGGGAACCCTACTATCTGGAAAAGGGGAGAGAGGGAGCAAGGAGGGAAAGGCCTAATTCCCCATTAGGAACCTGCCTCCTACCTCATGCTGAAGCAAAAAGCACAGCAGGGGGGCAGAGCGGACTTAAAAATCCCCCACCAAATATGGTCTCCTTCACGAGGGTCTTAAAATCCAGCAACACCCCCCCCCCCCCATGCCTTAGGCGTTGCCTGCCAGTCATGGGTGGGCCAACTTGGTTGCTAATACTGCAATTAATGACCGTGTGAATAAATTGTCAAAATTTGCTTGAGTTAGTACTTGCAGTTTATTTATTTATTTATTTATTCAAATTAGTGAGTGCAGTGGTTATACAGCAAATTCAAGATTAAAACAGAATAGTTCTGGAGGGACTCTTTTAATTTTTGCTTCTCATAGACTTAGCAGCATGAAGATTTGGTCAACTGTTTTTTTAAAACCTGAAATATTGCACGGGGGGGGGGGGGGCTTGACCACTGGCGGTCTTGCATCCAAGTAATTCCTAGAGCTGACCCTGCTTAGCTTCCCAGGTCAACTGGCACCCAGCGTCTTTAGGATGTTTAGATCCAGACTCCTCTGTTTACTTATCCAAACAAGAACCAGAGTTCAAAATGAATGAAGTAAAAAATAAGCAACCACACATTGCTCTGTACTATATGACGAGATGCCTAAAATGTTCCTTGTTGTATGGGAGATTGCAACCTGTTAAAATATGACGAAAACATACGTTTTGAGTCATGAATAACACGAATCAGTCGTGAGCAATAGTAGTAAGTCAAGGGTTTTAAAAATTAATATTCCACTCTCAGAATCCTTGTCCAGCTCTCGTTTCAGCCCCAAAAGAGACCATAGGCATGGGCAAAGATGCCAAGTCTTACCTTGGATTTGGCTTTGAGCTTGAGGTCCAAAGTGCCCAGGAGTGGTCAAGGGTCCGCGGTTGGGAGTTGTGGGGGTGACCCGCATGGAGTGCCGCAGCCTTTCTATTTCCTCAAAACGATTAGGGAACGATTTTGCTTGTTCCTCCAACTTCTGCCTGTGCCCTGAAATGGTAAGGGAAGCAAATAAATACATGAGTAAATAAAGGAACTATTGAGTCTGTTTTAAAAAAAATAAAAAAGCTCTTATTGCATGTCATTTATCTCTACAACAGAGCTCACTATCGCAGGGGAGACTACGACTAGATGCGCAGTGTGCCTCATAAGGCATTCATTGTTAGTGGCCAACACTATCTTATGGTTCTAAACCAACTTTGGACAAGACCAGCATTTCTCACCTTGGGGGTTGGGACCCCTGGGAGGGGGTCACGAGGGGGGGGGGTGTCAGAGAGGTTGCCAAAGACCATCAGAGAACACAGTATTTTCTGTTGGTCATGGGGGTTCTATATGGGAAGTTTGGCCCAATTCTATCAATGGTATTCAGAATGCTCTTTGATTGTAGGTGAGCGATAAATCCCAGCAACTACAACTCTCAAATGTCAAGGTCTATTTTCCCCAAACTCCACCAGTGTCTACATTTGGGCATATTGAGTATACGTGCCAAGTTTGGTCCAGATCCATCATTGTTTGAATCCACAGTGCTCTCTGGATGTAGGCGAACTACAACTCAAAAACTCAAGGTCAATGCCCACCAAACCTTTCCAGTATTTTCTCTTTGTCATGAAAGTTCTGTGTGCCAAGACTGGTTCAATTCCATCATTGGTGGAGTTCAAAATGTTCTTTGATTGTAGGCGAACTACAAATTCCAGCAACTGCAACTCCCAAATGACAAAATCAAGCAGCTGAGTGGGAAAAGGAAAGGGCCTGAGGCTGTTAGGTTGGTGTGAGGTGAAGTCCAAAACACCTGGAGGGCCAAAGTGTGCGCATGTCTGAGCTAAACTGTCTTCAATGTTGCCAACATTTTTGACTTGTTTCTTCTGTAATTCCTTAACAGAGGCAACCAAGCTCAAGGAATACAATTTATAGTTACATTACCATTTACATTATGAGATATCACAGGCACCATCTAGAACAGTGTTTTTCAACCTTTTTTGAGCCGTGGCACACTTTTTACATTTGCAAAATCCTGGGGCACACCACCAACCAAAATGACACAAAATGACACTCTAACACAGTAATACATATAGTTAATATGTTTTTACAATACACTCAGTGTGAAACCTGGGCCTGTTTCGATGAACTCAACATAGATATCTTGGCAGGAATGGCAGAAAGAGACAAACTTCCCACACAGAACTCCCATAACCAAGAGAAAATGCTATAAGAGTTTGGTGGGCATTGGCCTTGAGTTTTGGAGTTGTAGTTCACCTATATCTAGAGAGCACTGTGGACTCAAACAATGTTGGATCAGGACCAAACTTTGCATGAATAATCAATATGCCCAAATGTGAACGCAGATGGAGTTCAGGGGAAATAGACCTTGCCATTTGGGAGTTGTAGTTTCTGAGATTTATAGTTCCCCTACAATCAAAGAGCATTCTGAACCCCACCAATGATAGAACTGGGCCAAACTTCCCACACAGAACCCCCAGGAGGCAAGAGGAGCTCTCTACTTGGGGAAAGGGAGGTGGGCCTTCCGAATGCATGGAAAGGGAGAGACCAAGTAGACAATGGGTGGGGAGGTGGGGGTGTTTGTAATTTTGTGCCTTTATCGAGGTAGGTTTCTTAGGGTTTTTATACTTCAACACATTAGGACCCCCCCCCCCCCCCGGAGGTTCCAATTTCCCATGGCACACCTGATGATCGCTCACGGCACACTAGTGTGCCCCGGCACACTGGTTGGGAAACACTGATCTAGAATGATAATTATTTTTTTCTTTCTCTCTCTCTTCAGAATGCATCAGATGTGGAGTTCTGGGAGAACAAAGTGTACCTCAAACTCATGACAAAGCACTCCCGAGTTTGCCCCTTTCGAGTCCAACAAGGGTGTTTTTCAACTCGGGCAGATATACTATTTTGCATTTGGACCCCCATGACATCACAATGCAAACATGTTGGTTCACCCTCCCAGCAAGTATGAAGATCCATATCGCTACATCAAACGCATGAAATATTTTCCATATGGAGCGATGGTTGTGAATCTGATACTGCAGGCAGAAAAAAAAGCATGCTGGTAGTTTGGGGCATTTTGGCATGAGGCAGAGAGATTTGAAACGTAACACGGAACGCTGGAAATGTATTCCTTAAAGCAGGGGTGGGCAAGAGAGATCTCTGGGTGATCTGCAGTTGGTTTTTGACTTCCAACAAAATCCAAATAAATAGAAAAGCTCTCCTGCTCAAGTGAGTTTCCGGGAGGGAGGCAGAGGGAGAACCAGAAGGGGATTTCTGTATGAAAAGCCCTCCGATCATGGTTTGTGATCCGATCCCAAATTCCTGGGCAGAGAATGTGCTCAGATGCACCTTATTCCTCAACACTGAATAATATTATCTACCTGTCTGAGCCACTGATTTGCATGCCTTCCTGGAGCTCAGTGTTCTAGTAAACAAACAAACAAACAAACAATGAAGTAGATAAGCCTGAAATTCATTCTCCTTTTACCATGAAGAGAAAACCAAAGCTGGTCTTTGTGCTTTACAAAGTTTTTAAAGATAATTGAGAGCACAGGGAGGGAGGGAAGGAAGGACGAAAGGAAAGAAAGAAGGAAAGAGAAAAAGAGGAAGAAACAAGGAAGGAAGAAAAGAAGAAAAGGAAGGAAGGAGAGAAAGAAAGAAAGAAGAAACAAACAAGGAAGCAAGGGAAGAAGGGAAGGAAGGAAGAAAAGAAGGGGAGGAAGGAAAGAAAGAAGGAAAGAAAAAAGGAAGAAGCAAGGAAGGAAGAAAAGAAGAAAAGGAAGGAAGGAGAGAAAGAAAGAAGAAACAAACAAACAAGGAAGGAAGGGAAGAAGGAAAGGATGGAAGGAAGGAAGAAAAGAAGAGAAGGAAGGAAAGAAAGAAGTAAAGAAAAAAGGAAAAAACAAGGAAGGAAGAAAATAAAAGGAAGGAAGGAAGGAGAGAAAGAAAGAAAGAAGAAACAAACAAGGAGGGAGGGAAGGGAAGGAAGAAAGGAAGGAAAGAAAGAAGGAAAGAAAGAAAAAAGGAAGAAACAAGGAAGGAAGAAAAGGAAGGAATGAGAGAAAGAAAGAAAGAAGAAACAAACAAGGAGGGAGGGAAGGGAAGGGAAGGAAGAAAGGAAGGAAAGAAAGAAGGAAAGAAAGAAAAAAGGAAGAAACAAGGAAGGAAGAAAAGGAAGGAAGGAAGGAGAGAAAGAAAGAAGAAACAAACAAGGAAGGAGGGAAGGGAAGAAGGAAAGGAAGGAATGAAGGGAAGGAAGAAAGGAAGGAAAGAAAGAAAGAAAGAAAGAAGGAAAGAAAAAAGGAAAAACAAGGAAGGAAGAAAATAAGAAAAGGAAGGAAGGAAGGAGAGAAAGAAAGAAGAAACAAACAAGGAAGGAGGGAAGGGAAGGGAAGGGAAGGAAGGAAGGAATGAAGGGAAGGAAGGAAGGAAGGAAAGAAAGAAGGAAAGAAGGAAGGAAGAAACAAGGAAAGAAGAAAAGGAAGGAAGGAAGGAAGGAGAGAAAGAAAGAAAGAAGAAGGAAGGAAGGAAGGAAGGGAAGAAGGGAAGGAAGGAAGGAAGAAAAGAAGGGAAGGAAGGAAGGAAACAAAGAAAGAAGGAAAGAAAAAAGGAAGAAACAAGGAAGGAAGAAAAGGAAGGAAGGAGAGAAAGAAAGAAAAAAGAAGCAAGGAAGGAAGGAAGGAAGGGAAGAAGGAAGGAAGGCGAAAGAAAGAAGGAAACAAAGAAGAAAGGAAGGAATGAAGAATGAAAGGAGGAAGGAAGGAAAAAGGAAAGAAAGAAAAAGAAGGGGAAAGGAGGAAAAAAGGGTTTTCCTTGTCCTTCCACTGCAAGAAAAATGCCTTTTTTCATTTAGGTAAGGCTTTAGCAATTGACAGGCCACCGAGGAAGGGCTCTTTGCCTGGTTGACACTGTCCTTTTTATTAATAGGGGTTAAATGGTTTTTAAGTCATGATTGATTGGCTTTTAAATGGTTTCTAACTTGCAAGCTCTTTTAATATTATAACTTTGCCTGTTAGTTTGTTTTAGCCCTTCAGCTAACAAGGCTCCCTCTGCAGTTTATTTGACAGTTCCCTGGCCTCAGGCTTGCTGTCTCAATAAGACATGACAGACAAGGGAAAGGAGGTGGGACCAAGCTCATCAGATGTTGGCTGATAGAGGAATGCATAGCTCTTCTTCATCTCCTCCTCTTCCTCTCACCCTATATTCAATGGGTTTTTTATGGTCAGCACATTATCACAACTGCATGCCAACTTAGCCACTGTACAAGCAGTTGTGGTATTAAGGGTGTTGCACAATGGTAGTTCGCAGTGCAGAAAAGCCATCCGCGAGTTCACACAGTCTTGAAAGTGTAGAGCAGCTTTCTGTGCTACTGCACAATGTGGCATAAATGCCAGCATACCAAGCGCAATACATCACTGAATCAAAGCCTATCTTTTATATTATTTACATTTTTTTTAAACCACTTTAATCCGAATCCGTGTTTTATGAGAATGGACAGACGTAATGTAGTTCAACTCAAAGAGGTTTTCGAAACATGTTTAGAATGTAAGAACGTAAGCAAAGCTCTGCTATATCCAAGTGAGACTACATTTATCCAGCATATCCTGTTTCACATGGGGTAGCCAAGTATATTGTTCCAGAAAATTCACAAACGGGATGTGAAGGTCATATGGGGCACAGCATATCCTCTAGCATATCCCCTAGCCCAGCGTTTCTCAACCTGGGGGTCGGGACCCGGGGGGGGTCGTGAGGGGGTGTCAGAGGGGTTGCCAAAGACCATCAGAAAACACAAAGTATTTTCTGTTGGTCATGGGGGTTCTATGTGGGAAGTTTGGCCCAATTCTATAATTGGTGGGGTTCAGAATGCTCTTTGATTGTAGGTGAACTACAAATCCCAGCAACTACAACTCCCGAATGTCAAAGTCTATTTTTCCCCAACTCCACCAGTGTTCACAATTGGGCATATTGAGTATTCGTGCCAAGTTTGGTCGAGATCCATCATTATTTGAGACCACAGTGCTCTCTGGACGTAGGTGAACTACAACTCAAAAACTCAAGGTCAATGTCCACCAAACCCTTCCAGTATTTTCTGTTGGTCATGGGAGTTCTATATGCCAAGATTGGTCCAATTCCATCATTGGTGGAGTTCAAAATGCTCTTTGATTGTAGGTGAACTATAAATCCCAGCAAGTATAACTTCCAAATGACAAAATCAATCCACCCCCCAACCCCACCAAATTTGGGTGTATCGGGTATTTGTGCCAAATTTGGTCCAGTGAATGCATATTGGATATTCACATTACAGTTCATAACAGTAGTAAAATTATAGTTATGTAGTAACAACAAAAATAATTTTATGTTTGGGGGTCACCACAACAAGAGGATCTGTATTAAGGGGTCACGGCATTAGGAAAGTTGGGAACCACTACTCTAGCCTCTCTTTTTCTCTCTTTGGGGTTTCTGAGGACCCCAAAATAGCCCTTGGAGCGTCGTATCTGGCCCATGGGCTGAACTCTGCCCATGGCTGAGCTAGAAAGAGGAGAAGGAGTTAAGGAGGAGGCTGGGGGCAGCAGAAAATAAGCTTGTCACCTCCTCTAAAATGGCAACATTTTATCATAGAACCATTGATTTGGAAGAGATCTCCTGGGCCATCCAGTCCAACCTCATTCTGTCAAGACGCAGGAAAATCACATTCAAAGCACCTCCCAACAGATGGCCATCCAGCCTCTCCTTAAAAGCCTCCGAAGAAGGCACCTCCACCATACTCTGGGGCAGACAGAGAGTTCCACTGCTGAACAGCTCTCCTTACAGTTAGGAAGTTCTTCCTCATGTTCTGGTAGAATATCCTTTTCTGTAGTTTGAAGCCATTGTTCCTTTGCGTCCTAGTCTCCAGGACAGCAGAAAGGAAGTTTGCTCCCTCCTCCCTATGACTTCCCTTCCCATCTTGATACATGGCCCACATCATGTCTCCTCTCAGCCTTCTCTTCTGCAGGATAAACATGCCCAGCTATTTCAGCCACTCCTCATAGGGCTTGTTCTCCAGGCCCTTGATCCTTTGAGTTGCCCTCCTCTGGACACATTCCAGCTTAGAGTCAATATCTCCCTTCAATTGCAGTGCCCAGAATTGGACACAGTGTGATTACAGGTGTGATTTGACCAAGGCAGAATAGAGCATGGGTAGCATGACCTCTCTGGATCTAGTCACCATACTCCTATTTATGCAGGTCAAAGTCCCATTGGCTTTTTTTTTTGCTGCTGCTGCATGACATTGTTGGCTCATGTTTAACTTGTTGTCCATAAGGACTCCAATATTTGCAATCACGTCACTCGGATATTTGCAATCATGTCACTCCTCAGTCTTGTCTTCCCAAGGGGCCATCCAGACAGGCCCTAAAACACGTGTCCTCCTGTTTCTTCAAGTGGGGCATCTGGATGATGTCCCACAAAATCACAAATGGGAAAGAAGTGGGTCTTCCCAAAATACCCATATCTTTACTGCTGTGGGTGGTGTCTGGACTGCCCCCTCAGAAGTCCATGAGGCCAGAATATCTGAGAGGTCACGCCCCCCAAACCCTTGTGCTGTCTGGAACTGTCCCAAGATGAACATCACTCCTTCCCACCTGTCACTAAGGAGGCTGTCCAGACTCTGAACGGGTGCTTGGCTGCTGTGTCGGACTGGATGAGGGCTAGCAAATTGAAACTGAATCCTGACAAGACAGAGGTCCTCCTGGTCAGTCGAAAGGCCGAACAGGGCATAGGGTTACAGCCTGTGTTGGATGGGGTTACACTCCCCCTGAAGACGCAGGTTCGCAGCTTGGGAGTGATCCTGGGCTCATTGCTGAGCCTGGAACCCCAGGTCTCGGCGGTGGCCAGGGGAGCTTTTGCACAGTTAAGACTCGTGCGCCAGCTGCGCCCGTACCTTGGAAAGTCTGATCTGGCTACGGTCATCCATGCTCTGGTCACATCCCGAATAGATTACTGCAATGCACACTACATGGGTCTGCCTTTGAAGACAGTTCAGAAATTACAATTAGCCCAACGGGCAGCAGCCAGATTACTAACTGGAGCTACATACAGGGAGCATACCACCCCCCTGTTGTGTCAGCTCCACTGGCTGCCTGTCCATTTCCGAGCTCAATTCAAAGTGCTGGTTTTGACCTTTAAAGCTCTACGGTTCTGGCCCAGCTTACTTGTCCGAACGCATCAGCCTCTACGTCCCACCTCGTAATTTAAGATCATGCGGGGAGGCCCTGCTCTTGCTCCCACCAACTTCTCGAACACGGTTGGTGGGGACGAGGGAGAGAGGGCCTTCTCGGTGGTGGCTCCCTGTCTGTGGAACGCGCTTCCAAGCGACATACGATCAACACCATCCCTCCTGGCATTCAGGAAAAAAGTGAAATCTTGGCTGTAGGACCAAGTGTTTGCACATTAGCACAATGCAGCACTTTGGACTGGATTTGTAACAGCAAGTTGATGGATATGGCTCAATGCTCCTGTTATGGACGGAACACTGTTTTTAACTTAAGAGAATGTGTATGATGTGTTAATGTTAATTGTATTTTAATGTGTTTTAATGCTGTATGTTTTTGGTTTTATATTGTATTTATTATGTTGGCATCGAATTGTGCCTTTTGTTAGGCCGCCCTTGAGGGTAGAGAAGAGCGGCATAGAAATGTTGGAAATAAATAAATAAATAACATTCCCAGCTCCTTTAACCTGTCCTCAGATGTTCTTTTCTTCACACCTCTTGCAAGACTCTTGCCCTTCTTTGAGCCTGCTTCAATTTGTCTGTGTTCTTAAAATGAGGTGCCTTGAACTGAATGCCTTATGCCAGATAAAGGCGCACCAAATCCGAATGTAGTATAGCCATTGCTTCCCTCGACTTTCAAACTATGCTTCTTCTAATCTCAGTTACACATCATTGAGAAGGAATCAAGTTGGAGAGAGTTGTAGCGTGTCACTAAAATCTAAAACAATATTTCTACTTGACAATAAGACACCTCTTTCTACCCTCTTTATTCCATCTAGTTACTTATGGGGACCATGCTTTAATGCTTTCGGGACATTTTCTAATTTGTGGTATTAGGAGACATCTGGTACAAATTTTAATCTGCCTCATTATTCAAATCAAACTTGGTTAACATGCCATTTATTGCCATAAAGTCCCCTGATAACATTTTATGAGTACTTTGTCACCTTCCCATGTGACAACTTGATTGGGCCCTCCAGCATTTCGTTGGAAACCCCTGAAGATTTTAACTTTTCTTAAAAGGACAAAGTCAGGCTCTTTTCCATCTCTTATTCTACTTTTGTTCAGTCTACAGGACAGGTAAAAACCTCTGGCTGTCCAGATTGTTTGAACTACAATTCCCACAATCCTTTATTTTGTCTGGGAATTACTTGGGGACCCAAAATATTTGGAGGGGCAAAGGTTCTGCTCTTTTCTTACGCAAGACATTTGCTGAGAAGGTGCATGGATAGCTTAGGTGCTGAGAAATTGTACTCTGCTTCAACTAGGTAAATAAAAGTGTTTATGTTCTATGTTTTTTTTTAGTCTAAGGACTTCATCACATGCAGTAAACTCTGCGTTTCTACATACATTAGAAATGGCTGCCAACAGAGCCCATCACACGACACAAGCCTGTTCTATGAATTTCTAATATTTCACTGTTTCTAAAGTGTGGTTTTTCCCAAGGATTTCAAACTCAATTGGCAAGTGCCACCTCGGAGTTGGTTGAGGTAGGCAGGATTTCCCTGGGTACTGGTTGTGGGGGGTCGGGAGCAGGTCAGGGTTTTGCCCTCCCTTCTGCTCGAGATCCCCGTGTACAACTGGTGGGTCACTGTGTGATACAGAATGCTGGACTAGATGGGCTGAGGTCCGATTCAGCATGGCTCTTCTTATGTTCTTATGTTCTTATGACTTCATTTTCAATTCCCGACGCAGAGACGGCAAATTTCACAAGAGATAAGAATCCCCCATCTGCTTGTAAACAGTAAAATGTCATGTTGAAGGGAGGATCCAAGGTGAGCAGTATTGATTCCTTTCTTCCACCATTATCCTTTTGGGACCACGGAGGAAGGAATGGTTTATTTATTTATTTTGTTCTGTCAACTTTTTGCTCACAAAGAGAAGAAATCCCGATTATTTTTTCAATAAAAAGAAAATGGGGGAGAGGACAGTGGGAGGAGAAATATCCCTCCCGTGTGATGAAGGCAAACAGATAACTTGTAAAGAAAGTGGAACCAGGGGTGGTCCTACTGGTAGTCAAAGGACGCGGCACCATCTGGGTAAAGGGCGCATTCCCCCGCCCGCCAGACAGCGTCCGGCCGATGTTCCACTTTTGGGCCTTGTGCACTCCGACGCTGAGCCGTAGCAAACCTCCCTGCGTGCCAAATAGGGAGTGCTGTGTTTACAGGCTTCTGCGCCTGTGCACAGGAGCTTCTGGGCATGCGCGGAGGGGGGTGTGTGCCAAAATAATGGGTTTTTTGGAGGGGCCCCAAAATAATGTTCGCTTACCATTTAAAATTACCTTAGACCACCCCTGAGTGGAACAGCAGAAAACGTGTGATGGGAGCAGGAAAATCGTTCATTTAATTTCCAAACAATGTATTGTGAAGCTAAAACACAAAACTACGATCCTCAACACTTTACTAAATGCATGGGATGAAGTCCTATGGAAAGTGTATTATCTACTGCCCTTATAACACCCCCCCCCCCGCTACAAGATCACACAGCACCCTTCCACA
Organism: Anolis apletophallus; assembly: GCA_030556195.1. Taxonomy (NCBI): domain Eukaryota; kingdom Metazoa; phylum Chordata; class Lepidosauria; order Squamata; family Anolidae; genus Anolis; species Anolis apletophallus. The sequence continues at coordinate 47,103,462 of JARBWK010000011.1, read as the reverse complement.
TTGATAACCTTTTACTAAAAATGTCCCCATTCCTGAGAAGAGAAGACAATGATGTTATTCCTCTTGAGCTGTTTTAGGCCATGATTTTTAAAAAATCATTTGGTCGCCCTCCCAAGAGCCCTTGTAGGCTGGAAGGCCATGTAGAAATACTACAAACAAAACAAACAAACACTGTTTTTTTTAAAAGGTCCCCATAGCCTGTGGACAACCCAATTGCCTCCACATCCACTAGAGCAGTGGTTCTCAACCTTAATACAGTTCCTCATGTTGGGGTAACCCCCAACCATAACATTATTTTTGTTGCTAACTGTAATTTTGCTACGGTTATGAATCCTAATGAAAATATCTGATATGCAAGATGTATTTTCATTCATTGGACCAAATTTGGCACAAATACCCGATACATCCAAATTAGAATACTGGTAAGGTAGGGGTGTGTGTGTGTGGGGGGGGGGGGGGGTTCATTTTGTCATTTGGGAGTTGTAGTTGCTGGGATTTATAGTTAGCCTACAATCAAAGGCCATTCTTAACCCCACCAACGACAGAATTAGAATTGAACCAAACTTGGCACACGGAACTCCCATGACCAACAGAAAATACTGGAAAGGTTTGGTGGACATTGATCTTGAGTTTTGAAGTTGTAGTTCACCTACATCCAGAGAGCACTGTGGGCTCAAAAACCGATGGATCTAGACCAAACTTGGCACGTATACTCAATATGCCCAAATGTGAACATTGATGGAGTTTGGGGAAAATAGACTTGACATTTGGGAGTTGAAGTTGCTGGGATTTATAATTCACCTACAATCAAATAGCATTCTGAACTCGACCACCGACAGAATTGGGCCAAACTTCTCACACAGAACCCCCATGACCAAGAGAAAATACTGTGTTTTCTGATGGTCTTTGCCGACCGCTCTGACACCCCCTTGCGACCACCCCAGGGGTCCCAACCCCCAGGTTGAGAAATGCTGCACTAGACAGAAAGGGGGAGCATTTTGGATTTCTGTTCTAAAAAGTAAAAAATAAGTTCGGGATTGGGGAACACAGCCCCCAAACTCTGTCACTTAGCCGCCTATGCTATAGCGGAATGATGAGGAGTATGTCTTCTAGCCACATTCTTTCTTTGTGTGGCTTAACTTCCAAGTCATCTGGTTTCACAATAATAAGCCTTTTCTTTAACACTTGGTTACAGTTTTGATGGATTTAAAGCTTCTGCAACTTAAAAATGGTTGCGCTGTATATATTGAGAAAAAGGTCGTGCGGTTATCTGATATGTTTCCATCTATCTATCTATCTATCTATCTCGGGGGTGCTCATTAGGTAGATCACGATCTACTGGTAGATCTCATAGGGCGTCCTGGTAGATCACAGAAAGGGCGGGAGGAAGGCTCAGTCCTGCCCCGCAGGCTCCCGACGCCACCCAGGTGCAGAAGGAGTTGGACTGGATGGCCCTTGGAGGTCTCCTCCTATTCTAGGAACCCATTGTTATTATTATTATTAGTAGTAGTAGTAGTAGCAGCAGCAGATGCTGAATGATGATGATGATTATTATTATTATGAATAAATTCAGGAGCTTATTATACTCACATTTCAGTCTTAAAATATATTATATGGCTCTCACTGAAATAAATTTCCAAATATTTTGCTTTTATGGCTCTCTGAGTAGTGGGTAGGTAGATCATTTTGGCTTGGTTGTTTTATAAGTAGCTTGCATGCTGAAAAAGTGTGAGCACCCCTGATCTATCTAGTGGGCTAACAAGGCAGTAGGAAGGGGCATGTGAGGGTCCAGCAAATGATAAATACAATTGCTGTGATGGTGAAGGAAATAATCCAGCCACTTATTTGGCTTTGGCAGTCCCAGCTTATTGAGAGGCAGCTGGCCGTCCACTGTGAAACAGATCTTTGGTCTGATCCAGCAAGGGCTCCCTTCTCCTCTGATCTAGCCTCATGGCCTGATCCATCAAGATCATTCCAAAGAGAAAGGACAAACACAAACGGTAGGAGACAGCATCCTCCTCTCCCTGAGCATGTCTGTCACAGAGACCTTATTCTTCTGCTGTTTGAAGTTGCCCTGCTTACGCCATGTGGGAAGGGAAATTGGTCACAGCAAATTGTTCCTTTGGTCTCTTCCTTCTTTCGCATAACACTGCCCTACTGTTTTTTTTCCCTGTCCTGAAAATAATGCATGGATGAACAAATGGATGAATGTCACAAGCCCTTCTTGACTTATACATGTTTATTTGAAAGTTGACAGCTATAATATAATATAAGCTGTCAAAGTAGTGGAAAGCTGCTTCAAGTGCAAAAGACAAAGAATGAATACTGTAGAAATACAATGCAGAGCAGAAGAGAAAAATGGCGAAAGAAGGCTCTCCATGGACAGTTCCTGGGAAAAACTGAGAACAATTTTGACATGGATGTGGCTCACAAATGGAACTTTGTAAAAGGAGACGGAGTGCCTGATTCTTGCAGCCCAAGAACAAGCCATTAGAACCAATGCCATCCAAGCCAGAATTGAAAAGTCGGCGACAGATTCCAAGTTTAGACTCTGCAAGGAAGCAGAGGAAACGATGGATCACATCCTCAGCTGCTGCAAGAAGATTGCACGGACAGACGACAAGCAGAAGCATAATACAGTTGCTCAAACTTGTGCCACAAATACCATCTGCCTGCGACAAAGAACTGGTGGGATCACAAGCCTGAAAAAGTTATGGAAAATGAACACGTCAGACTACTCTGGGACTTCCGAATTCAGACTGACAGAGTTTTGGAGCACAACACTCCTGACCTCACGATCATGGGAAAAAGCAAGTATGGATCGTCGATGTTGCAATCCCAGGTGACAGCAGGATTGACAAGAAGCAACTGGAAAAGCTGACCCAATATGAGGATTTAAAGATAGAACTGCGAAGACTCTGGCACAAGCCAGTCAAGGAGGAACCAGTGGTGATTGGCACACTAGGTGCAGTGCCTAAAGACCTTGGCCTGCACTTAAAAACAATCAGCACTGACAAAATTGCCATCTGTCAGGTGCAAAAGGCCACCCTATTTGGATCTGCACACATTATTCGCCAATACAGCACACAGTCCTAGACGCTAGGGAAGTGTCCGACATGTGATCAAATAGAAAAACTAGCATAGCTATCTTGTTTGCTGTGTAGTAATCTTGTTGTGTATCTAATCATCATCATCATCAACAACAACAACTGATTTCAGTTAGAAAACAGAGAAAGGAAAGATAACACCCCCCCCCCCAAATTCAAGGTCACAGATTCCCTGAAATCTTTTCAGAGGCCTCTGCTCTAGCTGTTAGTTGTCTTATTAGGGAAGAGATGTTCGATTATGATGGAATGGGGATCTGTCCCAATTCATTGGCTCTGACAAAGTCAGGTCTTCTTCTTCTTCCAGACTCCCTTGAGGTTTTTTGCTCTTGCAACCTGGAGGACTTGTGGGTCAGTTGAGAGGAAGTTGCCTTCATTGGTGATCTGAATATAGAGGTACCAGGTGTGGGAAGATAACCACTTTGAAAAGAGAGGGTGACTTAATGAGTATTTGAAAGGCATGTTTCAACAAGAGCTTTGCTCTGCCTCTTCACAGATGTGAGTGTGCCTTATAATGGAATGCTCCTATAGTGTAACGCTCATTCTCACTTGGGAGAATCACCAATGAAATTAGTAATGGGCAGGGACAATTCCGAAAGAAAGCTCCGCGGCATGTGCTGATCTGCAGATCTATCAGATGTGGCCGGCATCTTGGCAGAGTCCTTCTTTCACAGTAATTGTTTCCAACAGATTACTTCTGATTTTACACAACGATAAGATTAATTCCCTCACTACACCTGTTGCATTTGGAATACTTTGGAGCAATTCGCTTGGCTTTCATTGGTTTCTCCTGATCTCCGAACACACCTCAGAACTGGAAGTACAAAGACGTTTCCGGCAGGAAGTGACTATCTTTTCAACTCTTGCAATTACTTTTAAGGGGCATTTTAAAAACCTTTTTTAAAAGGTTTAAATCTATATGTTGTTTTCAAAGTTTTGATCCACTGTGTATCTCTCTTCAGGAGGCTTGGAAGGTTGAGAAGCAATATATAAATGCCTTAATAAATATAAATAAATTACCCAGAGCCTGTAAGAATCCTTTTATGGGAAGATAATATCTGACTTAAACTACAGTGACACATAATAATAATTTTAAAAACTTTATTTATGCCCTGCTCTATCTCCCCAAGGGGACTCACTGTTGTGGTTCAGCCTGTGATTGTGTCTGATTTCAATGGGGATGATGGTTTTCCTGGGCCTGAGTTGCTGAGAGGCCTGAGGTTTCTCATGAATGGAGTGCTTCTCCTGTAGATTCCCAAGGTGAAATTCCACAGAATTCTCTAAGAAACTGTCTTCTGAGGATGATTTATCAGGTGCAGAATTTGTAAACAGAAAACATGACTTTTGAAAACTAAGACAAGATTTTGTAAACTAATTCCCAAGATCAGCAGAGGTCATTTAACCTGCTAAAAAAGAGAGATAAGAAATCCTTAGCTGGTTGTAAGGGAAAAAGAAATGCTTTCCTTTCCGTTCATGGGACAGGAAAAGCTTTATATGATACAAGGAATTCTAGCTCCGCCTCTTCAATGTTGGAGTATCATGACGGTCTTGTTTCCAAGTTGATTTCTAGCTTGATGTTTAGCAGGTTCTTCTTCTGGGCATTGGATCTCCATGCTGTCTTGTTCCTTTGGGTTTTGCATTTTTGGATCTTGGGCAGGCATGTAGCCGGGGGGGGGGGATCTTAGGGGGCTTCAGCTCCCCGAAATTCTCAGGGTGGTCCGCGAGAAGGCCTTACTGGTACATGATTTAAACTGTTATGTTTATTCATATCATGATCTGATCACCATGCTAATTATATCCCACATTCATGGGGTTATTGGGATAAGAATACAAAAGGTTTGGTAGGGTAGTCAATCTCTTCCTCAGACTCAGCCCCTCCCGAATCAAACTCAGCCCTCCCCGAATCAAAATCCTGGCTACGGCCCTGATCTTGAGTTTTTTAACTTTGTACCCTGAGGTCCATGGACTATCTGTGCATTTTAGAAAGTACTGTTTTGGACTATACTGTTTCTATGATTTTTATTGCTTTGCTTACATATGTATATCCTTCAATAAACTGCTTGCTTATTGTTCTATACTGGTGTCCCTGCTCCGAGATACAACACTCAGGGCGGTTTCCAACAAAAACCGGTAAACATGCCATAATTAACTAAACAGAAACAAATAAACAACCCAACTGAAACCCAGAAATAAGTCTACATCTATAACAAAGTAATAACAGATTATAACATAACCGATCTACCATATAATACAATTACTGAATCCAGATTATCTAATTTGAACTGGATTATATGGAAGTGTAAATCCAGCCTATGGTGGCTATGGCTGCTGGTGTTTACAGGTATGTAATGGGACTTGAACATCCACTGAGTTTGGTATCCATTACGTTTCCTAGAACCAAACCCAACTGGATGCCAAGGGCCAAATGTATATTTTGTTCTACCAATAAGCAAAATTAAAAACAAAAAGTAGAGTAACATATAATATACTAAAGCAGTACCAAATTTATTTGATTCTATGACAACATTGATTGCAGGGTACACACTAATTTCAAGGGCACCAATAGGTAGATATTAGGCATGAGAAAAAAGTTATGAAAATGATTCGTTTCGTAAGAAATTCGTAAGAAATGCTACTTTCGAGTATTTCCGCACCTGGAACGCCAACCAGGCAGCGGACTGTCTTTTTCGAACTTCGGGGCCAGGATTTTCTTAAGTGTCGTTATTAGGTCGTAGGGGGGGCACCTCCTTCTCTCTCACCACCCTCCCGCCTCCCTTGCCAATAAGTATTATGGCAAGGCAAGCCCTAAACTCGCTCCTTCTTTCGGCTGGAAGCCTGGAAAAATGTAAACAGAGAGGTTTACTCAGAAGTAAATCTGCAAAGGAGGGCACTTTGGATGAAGGGCCCTCCTTTGTGGATTTATTTCTGAGTAAACCTCTCTGTTTACATTTTTTCCAGGCTTCCCTGCCTCTCCTGCCTGCCAGGATCTAAAGCATCAAAGAGTATTGGGGTGAGAAACCAACCTAATGTACAATAGAATGAATGCTACTGTAAGTGCCTAATATTATAAGTAATCCAACTGGTCATACCTACATTCCATGCACATGCAATAATACAGCAGTAATAACAATAACAAGAGGTAAAATTCAAACCGAAGTATTCTGACTGGTCTCTCCTCATGCGGTGCAAACGGGCTCTTCTCTTATTAGCCCGGAAATTAGCGGGGAAAAGCCAGCGTTTGCTGCTTGGGAGCACACATACATATTCTTGGGGGATTTGCTGCAGAATCCGGGCTCATAGAGAAGATTCTGCAGCAAATCCCCCAAAGAATATGTATGTGTGTGCACCAAGCAGAAAACGCTGGCTTTTCCCGGGCTCACAGAGAAGAGCCCATTTGCACCGCATGAGGAGGGACAAGTCAGAATACTTCGGTTTGAATTTTACCTCTTCTTATACCCATTGTTATTACTGCTGTATTATTGCATGTGCATGGAATGTAGGTATATGACCAGCCTGGGCAAACTTGGGCCCTCGCTCCCTCGGGATCGGGGTGAGAGAGAGGCAGCGAGGAGCCAGTGGGGGGCTCCTCCTCCTTTTCT